>CAMRHE010000005.1:3615000-3712500 GCA_947044405.1 Leptodactylus fallax | reverse complement strand
TCACTTTCTTTGGGGGGAAAAAAGGTATTATGTAGATTTAACTCTTGCCGCGAAGAATAGAGCTTTTCTTTCCCAGCTGTCACCTAATTTACATGAAAGACAGTATTACAATAGAAGCTAACACTTCTTGAAATAACATCTATAGTGACCCATCATAACACCCAGTATAATAGATGATGTCACATCTTATCTACTCCTCTCCCTTCACAGTGCATGCGTAGAAAACTGTCCCTCAGTGAATTGTCTTCAGTCTATTGCTTATTTATTATGGACATGACTATGCTGTAAAGCAGGTCACTAAATGCTGTTAACGGAGCAGAGGAAATGTTCAGGCAAGATGGCATGTACAGAAAATAGAACAAAAAATATCAGAAAATAAAAACCGGTTAGAAGAATTGCTATATTTCAATATCTGTAGTATATAATATAGATTTTCAATATAGTGTAGTAAACTCACTAAGTGTCAAGTTAAACTTTGCTAGGGATATGCAAATGAGGTGGTTGGTGCACTAGGGGTCTACTTTCAGCTACCAGAGCACTGTTTTGGACCCCTACCATCTCCTTTCTGTTATGACATCACCTATCTGACACAGGAGTGGGGCGGAAGTCTGAGTGGCAAGAGCGCTGTTCCAGGAACTGAAGGCCCGCCCCTAGTGCACCAGCTGCCTCATTTGCATAAGCTATTTTTCTCAAAATCTACAAAAGTGACATATATAACAAATATCTTATCACTGTAACGTGATGGTGGTGTCAGCTGAATAGGCTTGGGGGAGGTGGTAGACTGCCTTTAATTCTGGACTGTCCACCTAATACATTGTAACGTACCGCATTGTACTTTTTGGAGGGTGTTGTGTGATTTGGTCCCTAATTCACATTATGTGTTGTATGATGCACTTAGCTGAAGCATCCAGTAACCGTTTCCCACTACAGTGATTTGTTGCATTAACCTCTTGTAATTTGGCTAATGTTCCTGTCTCTAAAAGCTTTTACAAATGCAGCTCTTGTACGGTCCCCGGGCGCAGCGGTTTTGCTTCTGCTTGCACAGCTGCTTCACCTGAGCTCACCCAACATTCACAGTTTATGAGGTCTGGTTATTTACCCTTTGTCTGGTACTAAACGCTCTGATAGTTGCTGAACGCTTTCATGTTCACCACCCTCTACTGTATCTCACAGCAATCTGATGTCCACTGTATGTACAGAACGACGCCCTATAGTATCCTACAGATCATATTTACCTGGCACGAAGTGCATATAGGAATATATATCACACCATTACTAACAGCTGTATACAAAAAGCAAATACCAAGAGTAGAATGGGATGTAGCAAAGTGCTCAGTGGCAGTGCCATAGGACGCCACCTTTTCAACATGTTGGTTCATCATAAAAGCTTACGCAGTGTCATGCAAGTTCATAGAACAGGACTGCTGGCAGGTAGCACATTAAAGGGGTTGTCCAAGAGATGCTAGGGATGAGATCTGGGATCAGTGGGGGGTGAAGCACACTGTAGTGGCTGTGCCAAGGTAATGTCACTGACCTCCTATTCAGGCAAAAGAGAACCGAGCTGCAATAATGCGGTATTCTTTATTTGCTTACTTGTATAGCACCATCACATTCTGCGGCACTTTACAGAGATATTGTCATATAGCAATTATACGGTGTGTGGAGCAGTCTGCTTCTGGCTTGGTAAAAAAAAAAAACATATATTGTCACCATTGGTTGATAGTGAGGTTAATCTTTGCGCTGATCTGCTTGCACATCGGCAGTAGAAATCCTAGTGTCAGCCTTGGAATTCTGCTTCAGGATTTCTTTGGCAAGCAATTTCAGAATATGTGAACATACCCTAATAGCATACCGTCTCTGAACTTGTGAAACCTTACACTAAGAAGATTGTTCCTGACCAAATGCATAGTGCCAACAAGGTTTTGTGGGGAAAAAGTCATGGTCTTGGGCTGTTTTTTGGCTTGGACATCTGAATTATTCGCTTGCTCACCACCTTCCATTAATGAGGGCGGAGCAGAACGGGCCTTACTGGCGCGAGTTATGCAGGAATTCTGCATCTAAAGTTCCTGACTGGTATAGTCATCCATCCTCATTCACGAGCATGTACCTAATTCAATAAGCGGCTGGAGCCTCTTGATAATTCAGCACACTTTGCACCAGTCGGAAACTTTATTAAGACTGGCATTGAAACAATGCTTTTTAAAAACCGCCGTCACACAGTGTGACTAGAGCCTTAGGCTTATGGTAGGTTCACACTAGCGTCGCCTGTCTGTTGCTCTGGTCCGTCGGACCTCTAAAATAGCACTTGTCTACGGAGTCTGGCAGATCCCTTTGACTATAATGGGGTTCATCAGGTGTCCATTGTTTTAAAACTGAATGTGGCAGCTGAAAAAGCTGAGCGTGCAGGACTGTATCTGCCGATTTCAGGCGGACATTGCAATGGAGACTCTGGTGCAAATGTGAACAAAGCCATAGCGCGCACACAATTATTTTTTATTTATTTATTTTTTCATGCAGTTTTTTTGCATCCAAAACTAGTAATGGATTCAAAAAAGTAATCGGTAAATCTTATCCTTGCAGGATCCACTACAGTATGCATTGATGTTCCAGAGAAACTTCGAGCCCCTCTCTTCGAATACATTATTCTTATATTCTTTCCATACAGGACCTGTGTATACTATATAAATGTGATAATGTCCTTCACCTACATGCAGTGGTACACCGTTATGGTGGAATATACCTACCAAATCCTGTGCGTGCCAAAATAATAGAGCCGATTTTTGCACTGTTTTTGTTTGGCTTCTGCAAACCCTATCCAAAGTCCTGCTCCTGTTTTTGTAGTGCGGGCTATCCTGACATGGGTGATGGGTTGTACAAGGTCTATTTAATGGTTATGGAGAAGTTTTGAGGTAGTTTGATGGTATTATTGTGCTATTTTGCAGCATCGGGAATTGAACATATTGGATCAAATAAGACCCCTTAAGGTTTACCTGATAAGAGACCGAGAAATCATTAAGGCAGACAGGAGTCTTGTACTCCCACAAGGGTAATGAAAGCCGTATCAAAGGCAATGCATTATTCAATACAGCAAAGTTGAAAGAAAAAGGAAGTCTTTCACTTATTAAAGATCATTGAACCTGAGCTATGGCCGTCTTCCTGGATGCAGAGAGTTGACACGTATTGAGGACTTGTTCGGAGCCGCTGTCTTGTACTCATCTCATTTTCCTTTTCTCCAGCAAGACTTGATATTTATGATTCTGCACATTCAAGGTTCGGGCAAAAATTGCTTCAAGCTGTTTTACAATTACTTGCACACAAATAATTCTTAGCCGGTGGTGGCGGGTTGGTTTCTAGGAGTTACTGTTGCTATGGAGAGGAGAAGGAAACTTGATGGTATTTTAACATTAATTTGGTCCCGTAATTGGTTTTTGTGACAGCGTCCGTACGTTGACCTTTTTCATTTTGAGATTGTTAATGGACATCAGGACCATAGTGCGGGATGAGTGGGAGCACTCTGCCCCATCTCCATACAGGGATCAACCTTCTTAAGTGGACGTGCGGAGGCGCACAGCTATTAAATACATGGTTGTCTAGTGACTTGCGCTCAGAATTAACTCTTCTTGGTTATGAGAACACCTGCAGAGTACAGATATATTTCTATAAAAATAAGATTTTGCCAAGTCTATTTTCAGACATATATACTTATACCTTTCTTTAAAGTGGATCTTTCACCTCTACTGACATGTCTATTTTAGTCAATAATTATATTCCCCATAATATAGCAATTCTAGAAAAGTATTTTTAGAACTCTGCATTGTGTTTTAATCTTCCTAGAAAGTTTATGAATAAATTGAGATTTCAATGTTACCAGTAGGGGGTGCCACCAGGCAGTCTGATATTGCCCAATCAGTATTGACAGTACCATGACAGAGTATGTAAGAACACACCCCTTTAAAGCGGACCCAAATACACAATTCTGAATTTCATAACTCTGGGCCCTGATCAGTTTCACATTTTTTTTTTTTATAAACCAGCCACCACTTTAGAAGCTTATATGTAAATTAGCTCTTGATGTCCAAGTGGGTGGTAACCTTTTAATTTTTTTTTATTTTTTTTATTATTTTGTACTTGGTGACAGGTTCCTCAGTCACCAGGGTGAAGCATATCAAACCAGCAACACAGTTAGGTGGTCAAGCTCACCTGAATATAACGCCTTTTTCCCCATTAAAATTCATGTCTCCATTTCAGAGATATTTATCACAATATGCAAATGAGCAGTCTGGATCACAGAGGGCGGCTCCTTTGTGCCAAACTGCTACACCCCATACTGCACTAATACGCCCTCCTTCCCCCCTTCTTTCTTTGAGTGACAACGCCAGGCAGGATTTCAGCCTAGCTTACAGGCTTTGTCAGTCAAAGAAGGGAGGAGTAAGGAGGAGGGCGTTCTCGGGCAGTATGGGGTGGAGCCGTCCTTGGTGTTACATATTTCTCATTTGCATATTCTGAAATAAGTGAATATCTAGGCAACAGAGGCAGAAATTTTCTTGGAAAAAGGCATTACATTCAGGTGAGTCTGACCGATCTGTGTTGCTGCTTTATTGTGCTTTTATCCTGGTGACAGACTCTCTTTAACAAGAGGAATGGTAACATAGTTAAAGGCTTGAACATCGGGAGTGTTGAAGGTTCTCTTTAATCCAACATCCAGCACTATTTTAGAATATTTTATGTTGTCCTTTACAATTCAAGAACATTTAATAGGCTGGCTCTTGGTAAATTAATTGAACTGCAAGATATAGATGTTTGTGAGTTTGTACTCCACTGTTCTTAAGTTTGGAATTGTTTAAGGCAGGGGTCTCAAACTCGCGGCCCGCGGGCCAACTGCGGCCCTCGGGACAATAGTTTGCGGCCCCCACCTCAATATCAAAGTTTATTGTTACTGCGGCCCGAGTAGGGTAGCAGGGTACGGAGCCCGCGGCCAGCTGGAGATGGCCGGGGCCCCGGACCATTATGATAGCGGTCGGGGAAAGCCTTGTTCCCCGACCGCTATACATACTGTTATTGGAAAGGGGCCCTGGCATATTGCAGGCCCCTTTCCAATACATGCCAGCCCAGGGGAGGTGACTGAAAATAATAAACAGATATTCTCACCTCTCCTGGGCGCAGCGTTCTCTCCGGCGCTCCTCCGTCATCACTGAGGCCTGTGATTAGGCCCCAGCGATCACATGGGGCGCGGGCGCGTAATGACGTCAGTGCGCCCCATGTCACCGCTGAGGCCCAATCACAGGCCTCGGCAGCGACGTCGGAAGAGGGTCTGAAGACGGCAGGATGGAGCGAGGATGCCAAGGAAAGGTAATACAAGGTGAGTATGAATGTTTGTTATTTTTAATCACCTTCCCTGGGCCTCCGATTATTATACTCTGGGGTCTGAGGAGACCCCAAAGTATAATAATAGCACCGATGCGGAGGGGGCTGTTGGGAGCTTATAATACTGTGTGGGGGCCACTGTAGAGCATATAATACTGGGTGGGGGCCACTGTGGGGGGCATATAATACTGGGTGGGGGCCACTGTGGGGGGCATATAATACTGGGTGGGGACCACTGTAGGGAGCATATAATACTGGGTGGGGACCACTGTAGGGAGCATATAATACTGGGTGGGGCCCACTATGGGGAGCATATAATACTGGGTGGGTACCACTGTGGGTAGCGTATTATACTGTGTGTGGGGGGAGCAATGTAGAGCATATAATGCTGTATGGGGGCCACTGTGGAGCATATAATGCTGTGTGGGGGCCACTGTTGAGCGTATAATACTATTTGGGGCCACTCTTGAGCATATTTTACTGTTTGGGGACCCGTAACCGGTTCAAGGGGGGCCCCATGTCAAATGTTCGCCTTGGGGCCCAGCCATTCCTAGTTACACCACTGCCCCGGAGTATAATAATCGGAGGCCCAGGGGAGGTGAGGGAACATAAAAACCAATGTACTCCTGAGATCGGTGTTACTCCGAGCAGGCTTGGGGCCTCTGGTGACGTCATCAGGTCGCGTCGCTGGCCCGATCACGTGACGTGTGTGCGCAATTAAACAGGGCCGAAAGCTGCAAGGAGTGCACCGATGTCCAGGATAGGTAAGTAACATTGGTTTTTATGTTTGTCACCTCCCCTGGGTCTCCGATCATTATACTCTGGGGTCTGAAATAATACCGTGTGCAGGGGCCACAATGGAGCATAATACAAGTGCAGGGGCCACTAGGGAGCATAATACCGTGTGCAGGGGCCAACATGGAGCATATTACTGGTGTGGAAAACCTGATGCGGCCCAGCCTCACCCAGACTCTACCTCCAGCGGCCCCCGGGTAAATTGAGTTTGAGACCCCTGGTTTAAGGGAACCTTTCACATGAAAAATTCAGTGTAGGATGGGTTCACACTACTGTCATTCAATACCGTTGCTCTCAATTGTCACAGAATGAAAGCAAAGGACATTACATAACAAAAGCAAACTGAGCCTCCTCCACTTGGTGTCCGTCTGCATTCACCCCCATGAAAAACCATCGCAGATGCTTTCTTCTGTCATGGTTTTTTTACTCTTTTTTTTTTTTTTTTTTTCGCGTGAAGAAAGTGTTCACCATATTGTTTTCATTAGGGTCAATGGGAAGGGACAAAGAGGCCTCCCTCTGATGACAACAATGGACATTAATAATGGTAGTGTGAATGTAGGCGGCATGTTAGAGAATAGATTGATTTGAGTTTATATATGGGAAAAAGACTCCTTTATCCATTGGAATCCTATAGGTAATTGACAGCTACCTTTGTATGGACAGTCATAGAGGAGAGGATGTCAATCACAGATAGGACCGTCCTCTTGACTTCTCAACTTAGAAAGAACAGAGATTTCATCGAATGCATGAAATATTAAACTCCAGTATTTACACCCCAAAAAAATTGTTTAGCAATCTGCCCTGCACACTGAACAGCGTTTTCCATGTGAACCAGAGGCGTAGCTAACGGGGGGCAGCTGCCCCGGGCCCAATGAGTCTTTGGGGACTGCCATTAATACATCCTTTATTTCTAACTAGATCGGTGTCTGCAGACACCGATCTAGTTACAATGCTTCCTGGTGCTTAACTGTCTTGTAAACCGCAAGCCATTACAGGCCTGCGGTTTACAAGACGCCGAAACCACAGACGATGTCTGCTTCTCAGCACAGGTGGCGCGATGACGTCACAACATCGCGCCACCTGCGCTCAGACACAGACGTCCTGTGCGTGGACAGGGAGGAAGCGCCGGCGGCTCCATTCATCAAGCATCGCAGGTGAGTATGACTTTTTTTTTTTTTTTTGTGGGTATATTAATAGTATAAGGGGTGGTTAGGAGGGGGAAATATAACTATAAGGGAGGATTCATTAGGGGGCATTATCATTATGACGATTGGGCGTCATTTATGTAAGGGTTATTACGGGGTATTATGAATACAAGGGGGGAGGTTATTTATAGAAGGGGCCATTAGGGGGCATAATTTATATTAGGAGGCATAATGAACATAAGGGGGTGGTCATTGATATAAGGAGCCATTAGAGGTGCGGTATTTATGTCAGGGGGAATCGGGCATAATATGAGGGTCAATTAATTTAATGAAAGTGGCACTTGGGCTTTATTAGGACTAAGGCTCCACGTACCAGGCTGCAGCAAAAAAAAGCGCTGCAGGAAAAACCGCGGCAGTAACATTGTGGTTTTTCCCGCAGCGCTTTTTACAGAAGGTCTGCAGAGGTTTCCTCTGTGGACTTTCTGTTTTCAATACACCTATATGGAAACCACCGGTGTTTCTGTAGGTATAATTGACATGCTGCAATTTCCAAAACAGCAACGGTTTTGGAAATCGCAGTGCGTCTGCTGCACATATTTTTCCGCTATGTGTGGATGGGATTTGCTAGAATGCCACGTTTTTTTTTTCTGTGGGTTTTCGCCACATGGGGCCCCCATCCCATCCCGAATTTGCAGTAAAATATGCGCAGCGGAAACGCTGCGATTTCCAAAACACTCACAGTATGTCGATTATACCTATGGAAACGGCAGCGGTTTCCCTATAGATATAATTGAAGCAGAAAGTCCGCAGAGGAAACCTCTGTGAACTTTCTGTACAAAGTGCTGCAGGAAAAACCGCGATGCGTCGCTGCCACGGTTTTTCCCGCAGCTGTTTTTTTGCTGCGGGATGCTACATGGGGCCTTAGGCTGTGTTCACACGGTGGAAAATTTTCCGCACCCGGAGTTTTCGCCGCGGTCAGCTGCGACGGGATTCCGGTGCCGTGCATCAGCATTCCGTCGCGGCTAACCGCTCCTGATTAAGCCCAGATGAATGGGCCTAATCAGGAGCGCGGCTCGAGCCACGGACACCGCGGGCGGAATCCGCGGCAAGATAGGACATGTTGCTTTTTTTTTCCGCTAGAGGAAAAAAAAAAACGCTACTGACATCCATTGAAATGAATGGGAGGAGTTTTTTGAGGCGGATTCCGCGTCAAAATCCGCTGCCAAAAAACTCTGTGTGAACACAGCCTAAGTTTTAAGGAGTTTTCCAGCTCATTTTTATTGATGGTCTATCCTCAGAATAAAACATCAATAAGAGAGAAGTGATTCCCCACTGATCAGCTGTATGTTTTTTTTGTTTTTTTTTTCCCTTTTCAATTAGGAAACATCTGGAGCATTATTAATAAGGGGAACTATTTAAAGGGGGTGCACAGGGAAGTTATTAATTTAAAGATGAACTTGGGGGTATTATTCATTATGGGGGGTTATATTATATATTTTATAATTGGGGTAGCAGCAGGATGGGGGCTTTGTGTAGGTGAGGACAATATGGGTCAGGTGCCTGGAAAAGTGAGGAGCCAAAGATGTCTGTGTTGCAAACTTTACAGAGACTGGAAGAAGTGGTCATGGCCGTCCAGATAAGAGATGGGGAATGTGAACGATTAGTCAGAGACGTCACCTGTAAGTCATTAAATGTTACTACACTGTATTCACCTAAATTGTCTGCAGAGCCCTGTGAAGAGCCGCTATATACCACTATACATTCATCGTATACTGATAGTATCGGTATACGAACATGTCCAAGTTAGGGGCCCACTTGCACATGTTCGCCCCCCCCTGTGCTGAACCTCTAGCTACGCCTCTGATGTGAACCCATCGTAGTGCATGCTGTAAAGAAGATGACTTGTGAAAAGTCTCAGGTGGAATAAGTTAATCTTTAAGTAGTAGAAATTGCGGTTTCTAAAAGTCATTGTAGTCATGGAAATTTTTTGATTCAATTTACTGAGTGTCTGTAGTTGGAGCTTCTCTCTGATCATTCACAGCAAGTGTTGGGTACAGCTAGTTATGGCCTTTTATCATATATTTCATTTTTGGGTATTACGTTTCCACTGATTTATATGGCTTGATAATTGTAAAACTGAGAGGTAAATATGGGAAAAAAAAAGTTATTTAATTTGGTAATGTGTATAAAAAAAAAAAAAAAAATGTTCCATTCTCCTACCAATGGTTGTCGGAAAAGCAGCTGACAAGGGCAATAACCTACTGTACAGCATTGTACAGTCTGACATGGAAAATATGTGTCCTGGTGTTAAAAGCAACTATTTGTACTGATCTTTACCCCTTAACATTTTTTGACAAATTCTTTTGCCTCCCAACCAAGTTCATACGAACCAATAAACCTATCAGGAATGGAAAAGTAATCCTTATTAGACCTATAGACCTCTTATAACAGTATATAACTTTCCATTGTGGCTTGCATTACAGTTTCCAAAAAGATAAAAATAGAAAATCACAGAGAAAATAGTTCAGAATGCTGTGCTATTTTGTCCAGCAAAATGATGGACACCTTAAAGCTTGGGTCACGTGTTGTGGTCTGCTGTTGGATATCTACAGGGGACATAGCCTACAGTGGACCCACCCATAGCAAAAAAAAAAAAAAATCAGCTGTTTTGGGTTTTTACACATTGTGTGGATGAAATTTGTTGAGATACTGCAATTTGCAACATGTGGCCCTAACCTAAAGAGGTTTTCCAGAACTTTAAAATATTGGTGACCTAGCGTCAGGAGTGCTTACCAGGGTGTTGCTGGCCCTCAGATCAGCTGACGTTAGAAGTAGGATAGGTCATAAATATTTTAGGCTAAAACCACTTTAATGGAAATCTGATGAATAGGCGCCCCTTGTGTCTGTCATACGATGGATCAGGAAACTCTGTGTGCATCAGAGGAACAGAGAGAGGGTTAGTGCTCCAGAGGAGAGCACATAACTTCACATTACAACTGCACACACTCTCTCATTTTCAAGCAGAGAGGTTAGCATTTTTTATTTTTTGCTGGAGTGCTTCTTTAAATGTTAATAGTTCCTTTGTATGTATGATATTGTATTTGTTATGATATTTTCTCTGTTTCTACATTTTATGATGAGCTTGCGTGCTCCTCTTTTAGCCTTTATCTCAGTTGTTCGTTCCCCTTGTTATTTGAATCTGATCTTGTTTGATTAGAAACTTGGTAAATAAAAAAAATATTAACTGGTATAATGTGGAAACCATATTGTAACCCTATAATCCCTAATGTGAATACAGTACACACAAAGCAGGTAAACACTGCTGGTAAGTAAACACTGGTGAGCAAATTTTAGTTACGATGTTTGAGATATGCAAATAGTTGTGCGTAGTGATAATGTATCTGGTTTTATTTAATACTTCTTCTTTTTTTCTTACCCATAGGTTTCTATTTGAGTCCTGCAGCCCTTGCCTTACTTGGGAAGCTGTCCGTCAGCGCTGCCTTCAATGTGGTTTACATTTATACTTCTGAACTCTACCCTACGGTAGTGAGGTAGGTTGTGTTTGTAGCGTAATATCTGGAAGCTTTTACTAGTAATGTGTGGAGATAGTTAGTTAGTTAGTTAGTTAGTTAGTATTTTCTGTTACATGTGCACCTTTGACCATTGTTCATCCTCTAAAGCTTCATGAAAGGGAAAAGCATTTTCTCAATATAATATAAGATTTTAATGTGAATTTTCTTTCAGCCATGCAGGCTGGTCTGGGTATATACTCTGTAAATGTTGTTTGTCATGGTTAGTCATTCATTGCACTAAAAATACTAAAACATATATACTAAAACATATAGGGCTGAATTGTTTTATTAACCTTCCTTCAGTTCTGGATGAATCCTGTTCAGGGTTTGAGCAAAGTGCATTACAGTTCACCCAGAGCAGGATACATCCAGGGACCCTGGCGTTCTAAGATTTGTAGCTTTAAAATAAGACCAAGATCATGCAGGTCACATAGAGTTATAGGTATCACTGGTTAAAGTGGTACTGAATATACTCGCAGCTTTCACTTTAACCAGTCTGCAGTAGAACACATGCAGCTGACAGTGTGAATTCAGTGCACTGTCAACTTTCTAGCAGCATATAATGCTGCCATAAATTCAAAATCTGCAATAAAAAATTTCGGGCGGGTCTTTGCAATTTGAATGTGACTGTTAGGGGTTAAAGTGGTGTATCAAATGGTGTAAACCATGGTTAGTGACTTAGTGACTTTTTTGTGTCAAAGTGCAGTCTTGCTTTTGAGAAAATCTGCTTTGAATCCACGTGCTAAAGAGCTTTTCAGTACCCATGGGGTGCGGCTGTTCCTGCTGGGATACTTGTGTTTGAGTGTGGTCGCACATCAAATCCGTCAATCTTTTTAGGGGTGAAAAATAGGTGCTCCAGCAGACGCAGCAATTCATTAGGTGCACTGACCAGCTCATTTACATATAGATTTAAAATGGTCCCTACAACAGCCTAAAAGGGATGGTGGTAGACTGCCTTCAAAGGAGTTGTCCAAGAATATTTCATTTATGGCCCATCTTTAGAACAATCCATTAGTATCTGATCAGTGGGAGACTGATAGAATGCCCCTTCCCCCCCACAGATCAGCTGTAGAGGGCTACTGCCTATACCCGTACTATATACAGCTTGGAGATAGAAGCAGTTGGCTCAGGGCCCTGTATAGTGGCCAGGCATCTGGTTCCCATTCAATTCAGTGGGAGCTGCAGTACAGATGCCAAGCCACTGTACAGGATCTGGAGTCCACTGCTTCTAGCTCTATGTTGTATATAGCACGTGTGTGGGAAATGGCCTCGTGCAGCTGATCCATGCGGGATCTGTCTATTGCACCCCCTACCAATCAGATGTTTATGTCCTATCCTAAGGACAGCCCATAAATTAAAGATTCCTGGACAACCACTTTTAAGGTCCAGAGGTTTAAATGGAACATTCTGAAAGTTTCTTGCTATCTGGAACACAAACTAGTAGCTCATGAGTAGCCTCTTACATGTAGCTTGCTAGAGCTGAGCAGCTGCAGATACAATTTACAGTTAACCCCTTGTCATATATTCTTCGGTTACCCAGCATGGCTCAGTTTCATGTGTGTTGTTTGTTTGTTTGTTTTTTTTAAAAGTGGATCAGGAACTGTAAAAAGCTGATCAGGAGCCAAGATCAATGTTCTGTGCAGCTTGGCTTTGATAGTCCAATGCCATCCTGAGCGGGGGTCCAATACCTCCTGCTAATACAATATGGATTCCTTTCCTAATTGGATGGGTGGCCCCTAGCTACAGCAACGCCACATTCAGATTTACCTCTTATGTGACCAAAAGTTGTGTAAAGTAGAGGTTTCCCTTTAAAGCTGAAGGTTTTAAATATTGGTTATAGTCAGGAAGTGGTATGAAATATAAAATAACCCTTAATCACCTGTTATATGCTCCGCCTATCCTGCAGTGATGATGTCACGGTGTACATCATTCACTTGACCATGGTCAGCATCATGTGTGGTATATGCAAGTGTTACAGATGATGCTGTGATTGACTTCAGGGGTCAAGTGAATCACGTATGTGATGTCGGGTCATGTAATGGCTGTTTTTATATTTTAGACCATTTCTTGTCCATTTAATTTGATACTGATTTTCCTGCTGACAGACTCCCTTTAAGAGGTTAAAGGGGTTCTATGAAATGCTTCCAGAAACATTGCCAATATTGTCTCCAGGTTACAACAGTAAAACAGAACCTCGCGATAAGGCTGGTTTTACAATACCGAGTATCGGCCCAGATTTACCACCCTGTACACTATGCTGGGAGAGGGACTTTTAGCATTCTAGTTAAATATGATGCTAGGAGTCCCTGCTCCTCTGGTACATACTGTTCTGTACTATAATCACTATGGGAGATATAGGGATTCCATCGACTGCAATACTAGGAGTCCATCTCCCAGCATAGTGTACAGGCCGGTAAATCCGGCATATACATGTACTGAGTCTCATGTCCAAGACATGGTTAGTGTGAAACCAGCCTTAGTGTGTGTAATGTAATAATCTAGGTACACACAGACTATACAGCACGTATATTAGGAACATTTACAAGGTACCCTAAGGTACTTCCAACGATGAATCCAGGGTCCAAACAAAATAAGCTGGTAACCCTGACCCTTCACCCACTATTCAAGTTGACCCACCACACTGGATATAGCAATGAAATGAACACCATGAATATGTATATACATTATTGTCTATAGGCTGTATTTGAGATCGCTATTGCAGTTCAACTCCAAAGTGGCAGGTTTTGAAAAAAACAAAAGATCAACTTTTTGTAACTTCAGCTTTACATTGAATGGCTGTGAAATGTAAAATCTCGTCTGATGCCTGGATACTTAGCAGTCCTGGCAGTGACTTGGATCAACACATTGTACATTGTGTAAGATATGTGCAGAGGGCAGAAGTTTTGATGTCTATGACAGCTACAAAAGAAGCAATCAAAGTCTTCTTAGTACAGTCCTGGGGCAGAACTGCAGGTAAAACCATGCGAATGCTTTGTGTGAACTCCTTTCCAATCCTGCCCGCGCCTTACTCTATTATACGCCATTTTTAATGTGGGTTGAAACAGAATGTGCTGTCAGAGTTTACTTAAACAATATATTTTGCAGCGGCTCTTCAGTAAAAACTTCCTTTTCCCGTTTCTTTTTGGTCTGTCCGAAGCGTAATAAATAGAAGTGATGAAATAGCTTTATGTTTATCGAACATGTCATTGCTGTAAATCTCTTGTTTTTCCCTCTTTAGTGATAGCTCAGTAAATTACTTATCATGGCATTTTTTTTTCTCTTTTTGCTGTTTACTATTGAGCTGCCATGAGTTTAATCCCAGGCTTATTCTTCACCGACTATAAAGCGTAACATAAAAGAATATTGTAAAAGCAAATAAATAATGAAACAAAGTATTTCTGTTTGTGCCGCTCCATCACGTACATAATGGAGTATTGAGTACAGACACAGTGCCAGTCATAAGCTCTTTGTAAGTCTCTGGATATGGCATAAATTGTTATTGACTTGAATCACAATTAACATTGGAATGGGGCGTCATCTGCAGTAAGAACGATGAGCAGTCGCGGGAGCCGAGAGTCAGCAGTTTTAGAATTCATTGCTCCAACACAACATGCTACTTGGAGAAAACCCTTATGTCTCCGTAATTTATGTCAGAGCAATTAGAAAGTGGTGTAAGCGCTAATTTAGAACGATATTTCTCTTCATCGTCCATTCCACTCAGGCCGTCTGATATCATAGATATTTTCATGTAGACAAATTACCCTTTAGTGTTTTTCTTATTCTCTAGTGAAGGACTGAGCATGGACTTTAATGGCAGGGAATAGGAGTGATCCACCGGCCTGACTACATCTCTTATGACCTTTATTGCTTTTTGAGGCTTTACATTTATTTTAATTGGCAATTAATTTTCTCAACTTTTCTCCTTGTGTAAAAAGTTAGAAAGAGTAGGACAAAGTATATCCATGCATTTGTATTACCAGCAGGTCCAAATCTGTCCTTAAACCAAGTATAGTTTTTCTCAAATTTCCTATATGCAATTTTTTAGCTGTTTTTGTTTAGTACAGTATTTTGCGTCGAGGAGTGGATACAAAGTGATATGTTCCTTCTTTTTGATCTTCTCCTAACTTGAAAAGGACCTGAAAAGCCCAATGACATACATCATCCAATAGGTACTGTCCCCCTGAGCATTTTGGTGTTTTGTTTCTCCAATTCCGTTCATCCATTCCAAAGATATAAGCCCTTTTAGTGTTAATGTGAATTAGGGTCAACTAGCCATAACACAGGTGGTAACACAGCATGACATACAGCACAGATACCCCTCCCCCAGAGAATCCACAGTGTTAACGCCCACATGGCTAGTATACCCTAATTTGCATCAACGCTGAAAGAACTTCTATCTTTGGAATGGCTGAACAGATTTGGATAAATCCACATCCTCATTTAAAGGGGTTTTCTTGGGCTATATTATTGCTAACCCTAGGATTGGTTGGCAGAGTTTCAGGTCTGCTTCACAGGTCTGTGGCGTCATGTGTTGTTTTGGCAGCTCAGTCCCATGCAAAGAAATAAGCCTTGGTTGCAAAACCAAGAACAGCCACTATACGATGTATGATGCTGTTTTTGCTATGTAGTGAAGAGGCCGCAGTACTTCTCTGAACGTTGCCTCTTTAGATAGTTGATCAATGAGGATGCAGAGCGTCGGACCCCCACCGCTCTGGTACCCTAAGGGTAGGTAATCGGTGTTGTAGGTCTAGAAAACCTCTTTAAAGGTAACCTGTCACATGGAAGATGCTGTTCAGTCTGCAGGCGGCATGTTATAGTGCAGGAGGAGCTGAGCTGATTGATGTATAGTTTTGTGTGAAAAGATTCAGTATAATCTTTAATTTATCCATTAGAGTCTCTGCTCTTTCTATGCTAAAAAGTCCAGGAGGCGGGCCTGTAAGTGATTGACAGCTAGTCATGGGGTCTGTTAATCACTAATAGGACCGCCCAAAGGACAGGTTATACTGCGCGGCCCCCCCGGCTGCAGAGAGATTAGACTGCATTTTCAAGCGACAGTTTATCACAAGAAAAAAAGTATAGATTCCTCTCTTGAGCATCATTTTATAGTTTCTATAGAAATGGGCTATATGAAAAGTAGAATCATTTTACAGCGTCCTTTATTGTTACAGAATGTTTTATGGCCCTGAGCAACATTTTATATTTCTGCTGATGGCGACAACAAACACTCAGCAACTCTATCAGCAGATGCACGCCTACATTTCTCATCTAGGATCCTAGAATATAATTCTATGTGCTGCACTGCCACTGGAGAGAGAGATTTTTTTTTTTCCTCCTACATCAGATTTCTATACAGTGTGTGGTTCTAGATTACTTTGGCCAGAAGAATCAAGAGTAAGGCTGGGTTCACATCTGCAGCCTAGTCTTCATTTGGAGACTCCGTTGCAGTGACCGTCGAAAATCGCTGGACACAGCAGTACGACTCTTTTGTCTGGCGATTTCAGTTTAACCCTTTCCCTACCAACCACGTATTTATACGTCCTCGCAGGGTGGCACTTCTATAGCCGAGGACATATCTAATACATCCTTACTACTAATGCCGATATCTCAGGGTTGGTTTATCTTTTAGCAACTAATATACATTTGCATTTTTTTTTTTTTTTTTTATAAAACATTCACGTTAAATCAAAATTGCCTGAAGGTGCCTGTTTGTATACAGTACCAAGTGGCATTCTGACAATACTGCAGGTGTCTACTTTAAGAAAATATATAGGTGTGGGAGGTTAGCGTGATTTTTTTAATGTTGCAATTTAGGTTTTATTTGTCCATCTCAAAACTGTGAAAATTGCTCGGGCTACCGGAGGTGCAAAATTTCTGGAGACCCCTGGCAGTGAAAGGGTTAAAAGAAAGGACATCTGGCGGATCCCATTATAGTCAATAGCAGCCACTGGGCACCCTTGGTGACTGCTGTTTTAGTGGAGACACAGCAGCGAAGATGTGAACATAACATAGGACCTACACGGTCATGTTCATTATCTTTATCTGTATAGAGTAGGTCCTATCCTACTCTGTGTCATCATCCAAAGCCCCCATAGAAGTGCATGCATCACGGAAGGCACTCTGAGGTCCCTTGGATGTGACACAAAGTGCATTCCGTTGCAAAATGTCCCTCCCCCCCCCCCTTTCCTTCACGAGATGACACACTCGGTCGTGTGCATGAAGCCTAAACTTAGTACAGCCACCGATCAAGCAGGGAATGCAATAGTCTGCATAAATGTGAATGCAACTTCTGAGCTTTAGTTTTAGTACAAGATAATTAAAAGAAAGTACTTGAAAGCTTACCGTAAGCGCTGTAGCCAGGCGAAAATGGAATAAAAATTTGCTTAATTCACAGTATGAACTTTTTAGAACAGGCGGGGGCCTTTTATTTCAGAGAAACGTGCTTTCCTTTGACAAGTTTTACAAAAAAAACCTGAAAAAGGCCTGAAGCTTCAAGAGAAGGGTGTAAACCATCCAGGGTATACAATGCCAGTGGTAAAATCCTTGTGAGAATGTAAAAGAACGCTAAACCTAGAAATGAGGCTTATGCGACGTTCACATTCGTGTCGGCTCTCCGTTGTTCTGGTCAGTCAGAGGACCAGAACAATGGACAGGAGGAATGCTAAAATGGCAGTAACCTAAGAAGCCTGACTGACCTCATTGGCTATCATGGGGTCGGGTGGGTGTCTGTTGATTTTAATGTAAAAAGCAGTGTGTGCAGAAATTTTTCATCCACTGATTTCAGACATTGTGACCTTGAGTCCTTCTTATGGAGACTCCGGACGCAAATATGAATGTGGCCACAAGTACATAAATTGGTCTCCTCCGGGTACAGCAGTTGTGCGCTATATATGGGGTAGTGTTCACAGTATATGTAAAGCGCTGCAGAATATGTTGGCACTTTACAAGTAAGCAAAAATAAATAAGAAATGTAGTTGTTTGCAGCTCTTTCTATGTGATCCCAATGCAAACAGTCTTGTAAAGACAGAGGGTTAATCTACTGATCTGCTCCATCTTTAGAGACTAAAGAGGTGGGGACCCCAGCATATCAACCCAGCCCTGCACATAGATTGATTTAGGTGATCCTAACCTAACAGTGTTTTCCCTTTCTGACTCCGGGGCCTTCGTTGCTGAGATATCGATGTTTATGTTAATATGAAGATGAGCTCTTTGGGTCAATGAGAGTGTTGCTGCTTAACATTTTGGAGCAACGGCAACGCCATCATTGTTCTTTTGCATATTGACAAAAGCTGCAGTATCTCCGCAATGGAGACCCCAAGTCACAAAGGGAAAACAGTCTGCTTCGGGTGACCCCAACCTGTTTATCTGCAGGGCTGGGTTGATATGCTGGGTTATGCTGACAGACTCACTTTTACAATAGATTGCCCTACTATAATGAGGTGAAGAATGGTAGACATGACTGATCTCTTGAGACATGAGGTAATTAAAGGAGTATGTACTGGGATTCTGTTAGGAAAATTAAACACAGAGAGTGGCAAAATTTTGAAATTATTTTTCAGTAAATTTTTGTTCTGCTAGAGGCTGAACAGACTAGTGTGAAATTCAGGCCATAAACAAATTTCATATATTAGAGTAGGGTCCTCAAACAAGAACTGTGCAATGGGGAAATGTAGCCAATTGTTGTCACCGGTCTTGCCTATCTGGTTGTTAAAAATGGGTATTCCAGGTAGTACAAGTTACCCCCACCGATCTTGAGAACCAGGGTGTTTTGCATACCCGTTCTGACCAGGGCGCCTGGTCATACAGCACTCGCAGCTCCATTCATTTGAATGGGGAACCCCGGAATTAGCCAAGTAAGCATTCAGCTATTTCCAGTGATCCCCATTCAAATGGATGGAGTGGCGCGCGCTGTACAACTAGGCACTCTGGTCAGAACTGGGCTGCAAAACACACAGATTTTTGAGATTAGCAGGGGTCCTAGCGGTGGTACACCCACCGATCAGCAGGCTACCCCCTATCCAACTTGTTTTAAATGAAATACCCTGTTAATTTCTCATATTTAACTTCAAGGATGAATGATTTTTTCTTCCAGCTTACAAAGAACCCGTCGCATTGGAGTGTAGTCTGCAGGCGGCATGTTATAGAGCAGGAAGAGCTGAGCATGTTTGTATATATTTTTTTGTGGTGGAAAAAAATATTTTATTTGTAGATGTCATTTAATAATTTTAACTTTAACTGCTCATTTTGGGTTTAAAGGGAGTCTGACACTACCTTGTAGGGCGACTTCCATACTTCCCAAAGATGTCTTTCTTATTCTGCCATGCAGCTTCATTTTCATGAAAATCAGGATTTCATTCTTATGCATATTAGCTGAAAAGGGCTTTAGGAGTGTTTCTCCTGCCAGAACTGGTTATGTAGAGCAAAGAGTGAAGCTCCGGTAGGAGAATAGACGCTCCCCAAAACTCTTTTCAGCTAATTTGCATAAGAATAAAATCCAGATTTTCATGAAAATGAAGCTGCAATGCAGAATAAGAGACTTGTTTGGAAAGTGTAGAAGCCGCCCTACAAGGTACTGTCATTAGTTTGTTACTGCTTTTCCTGCTGACAGACTCCCTTTAAGACTCCAGTAGGTTGTCAGTCACCAAGACTGTCTAATGAACACTTAGATGACCTTTCATCACCTCCCCCAACTTTTTGCATTTTTAAATAGACACTGCTCCACTGATTCAGCACCTAATATGCTAGTTATGCTGTCTACTGTCAGGTGGGCGGTCCTAAATTGGAGCAGACACCAACAAGGCCTGCCCACCTGACAGTAGAGAGCCTAACAAGCATATCAGATGCTGCAACTAAAGGCACAGATTGCTTGGGAACGGTGTGGGTTACAGAAAAAAAATCCAACTGTGCCAGAATCAATAGAGCAGAGCCTATTAAAAATGCAAAAAGTTCAACATAGTGAAAGTGGTAAAATGTCCTTTTTAACTCAAAATGAGCAGAGGTTTAAATAATTAAAATACAAGTTCTATTCAGCCTTTTGCCAGAAATATATCAAACTGCTCAGCCAATTCTGCTCTTTAATATTCAGCCTCTAAATTGGACTGTGTGTTCAGTGTGATGGGTTCCCTTTAAGTGGCTAACAAGCAAATTTCATATTCAATTTGGGGTAGTTTGCATTTATATTTTGTGCCTATGGAACCTTAGATTGTGCATTTAAATAAAATGTGAACCATCAAAAGTCTTGGAATTCTAGTATGGATATTTCATATTCGCAGAGATTAGTCCTTATGAGACGTTCTCACGTAATTATCTAATTTATTGTAGGAGTTAGATTGGGAGCCACTGTAAGTCGCCCTCTTACATCTTCACCTGATTTATTGATGAAGTTGGATTGCTTTGATGCTGTCTGGTTCCAGAATTAATGAGGGTAAATGGCCTTCTAGCGAAAGGTTTGAAGCTACTGAAGATGAATTTTAATTTATACTGGAAGAGCACAAAGGTATAGCGCCTATGAGTTTTGAAGAAAAGTTCTCACTTATGTATATGTATGCGGATTCCTCCCCTTTTACTAAAGACCTGAGAAGATGACCTGCTCAGTAGTCATCTCAGTGTGAAGCCCTTCCCTCCAGCAACCAATTATCCTTAAATACCCCACTTGGGATAAGTTACACCTGCTTTTTATCTCTAGCAAAATTTTTTTTTTTTTTGGTTTCCGCACTGTAACCTGAATCTCATCAGTGTTCCTACTTAGAACATTCAGTGACTTTATATAATGTTGCTTTTAGTTTTATCAAAGCGGTTGTCAGAAAAATCACGCTGGTTCTTTACAGAAAGTGGAAAGTCTATAATTAAAGTTGTTCAAATTAAATTATTCAATATTCCCTGTTTATATAATATAGTGTCTGAACTGAGTTGTAGAAAACATCCAGGTTTACATACAGCGTCGAAGGCAGAATATTCTATAGTTGGTGTGCTCCATTTATACAATATGTAATTACGCAAGACTTTGGGTTATTACAATTTGCATCTGGTTACAATAACACCTTTTTATAGGAAGCAGTACTGCATATTATAATGCTTAAACCCCATGTTGCGGAAATGCCGCGGAGAAAAACGCGGCCTTCTACAGTACCAGCAAAGTGAATGCGATTCTGGCTAATCCCATCCACATTGCAGGAAAAAAAAAAAGGGTAAGCCTAAGGGTATATTCACATGGTGGAAAATTAAGAGGAATTTGAGATGGACATCTTCTGTGCCCCCAACTTCTGCAGAGCATCAGCATTGAATGGGCCTAATCAGCAGGGAATCTCGAGCCATGGACTCCGCTGCTGAATCCGTGGCAAGAATGGGCAGGATGCTTATTTTTTCAGTGTCCTGCTGCCATTTATGACTCACATTAAAGACAATCGGAGGCAGAATCAGGACAGAATTTGCCGCTAATACCGCCCCAAAATCAGAGGCAAATTCTGCTGTGTCAAATCAAATATAGGACTGAACAAGGTTAGGTATGACCCAAGGTTAAACCACATGTGAAGAAAAGTCCCAAATAGGGACTAAAGTCAAATTCTGCCATGTGAACAATCCCTTACAAGTTCATAAACAATTAAAATATATACCAGTTCCCTTCTTGGGTTTCGCTTTTATGAAGTTGATCACGTGGGTTGGGGTCAACTAAAAATATACAGTATGGGTCAGTACCTATAGGTACAATACCTGTGCCAGTCTTCAGTCCTGGGGTAAAAAGTCTGCTGAAATGTACTATGCATGTCAATACCGTGAGCAGTGTGTTTCCTTGTGTAAATTTTGGGAAGTGCATTTGTTCAATATGCAGTCATAGGGCTATGTGAGTCAGAGGAGGACACGGGAAAGGACACTAGGAAGGCTGTAGAAGGAGCTAGTTTGAGAAGTTGTAAGTAATGATGATGTCCGTAATTCCTTACCCACATGCAAAATATGGATTATGTCAGGAGGACTCACGGAATGGAAAAATAAGTGGAAATTTATTTAAATATTCAGAAGGGTAGATACAGGAAATGTACTGAATATATATCCGCTGTCAATGTTCTTGTGTCCATCTTGAAGGTGTCATGCTAGAGAAGCTTGGAGAGGAGTCCATGACCTCTGTGAGTTTGTGATTCATTGATTGCAATAGTGTACATGTGTCTGGTCATTATATATGGATAACTTCCAATATTATAGCTTTTACATATCCATATGTATAGCATACATCAGCAGTGTGTACAGTCATGGCCAAAAGTTTTGAGAATGACACAAATATTATATTTTCACATGATCTGCTGCCCTCTGGTTTTTATGTGTGTTTGTCAGATGTTTTTATCACATACAGAAATATAATTGCATTCATATTATGAGTAACAGAAGCTTATATTGACAGTTAGAATGGGTTAATGCAGCAAGTCAATATTTGCAGTGTTGACCCTTCTTCTTCAGGACCTCTGCAATTCTCCCTGGCATGCTCTCAATCAACTTCTGGACCAAATCCTGACTGATAGCAGTCCATTCTTGCAGAATCAATGCTTTAATTTTGTCTGAATTTGTTGGTTTTTGTTTGTCCACCCGTCTCTTGATGATTGACCACAAGTTCTCAATGGGATTAAGATCTGGGGAGTTTCCAGGCCATGGACCCAAAATCTCTATGTTTTGTTCCCTGAGCCATTTAGTTATCACCTTTGCTTTATGGCAAGGTGCTCCATCATGCTGGAAAAGGCATTGTTGAGCGCCAAACTGCTCTTGGACGGTTGGGAGAAGTTGCTCTTGGAGGACATTCTGGTACCATTCTTTATTCATGGCTGTGTTTTTAGGCAAGACTGTGAGAGAGCCGATTCCCTTGGCTGAGAAGCAACCCCACACATGAATGGTTTCAGGATGCTTTACAGTTGGCATGAGACAAGACTGGTGGTAGCGCTCACCTCTTCTTCTCCGAATAAGCTGTTTTCCAGATGTTCCAAACAATCGAAAAGGGGATTCATCAGAGAAAATGACTTTACCCCAGTCCTCAGCAGTCCACTCCCTGTACCTTTTGCAGAATATCAGTCTGTCCCTGATGTTTTTTCTGGAAAGAAGTGGCTTCTTTGCTGCCCTCCTTGAGACCAGGCCTTGCTCCAAGAGTCTCCGCCTCACAGTGCATGCAGATGCACTCACACCTGCCTGCTGCCATTCCTCAGCAAGCTCTGCACTGCTGGTAGCCCGATCCCGCAGCTGAAACACTTTTAAGAGACGGTCCTGCCGCTTGCTGGTCTTTCTTGGGCTCCCTGGAGCCTTTTTGGCACCAATGGAAACCTCTCTCCTTGAAGTTCTTGATGATGCGATAGATTGTTGACTGAGGTGCAATCTTTCTAGCTGCAATACTCGTCCCAGTTAGGCCATTTTTGTGCAGTGCAATGATGACTGCACGTGTTTCTTTAGAGATAACCATGGTTAACAGAAGAGAAACAATGATGGCAAGCACCAGCCTCCTTTTAAAGTGTCGAGTGGTGTCATTCTTACTTAATCATGACAGATTGATCTCCAGCCCTGTCCTCATCAACACCCACACCTGTGTTAATGGAGCAATCACTGAAACGATGTTAGGTGGTCCTTTTAAGGCAGGGCTGCAATGATGTTGAAATGTGTTTTGGGGGATAAAGTTAATTTTCTAGGCAAATATTGACTTTGCAAGTAATTGCTGTTAAGCTGATCACTCTTTATAACATTCTGGAGTATATGCAAATTGCCATTAGAAAAACTGAAGCAGTAGACTTTGTAAAAATTAATATTTGTATCATTCTCAAAACTTTTGGCCATGACTGTATAATTAACTCCTTATGTCCTGTATGATATTGTAACTTATGATATGTAACAGAAGTGCACTACAACATTCTGGTGTATTTTGTAAGCGCAGATAAACTTAATGTCATACATGACTTGGGCAACACAAATGCCCAAGGACTCTCCAGAAAAAGTAATAAATCCTGCCCTCATAGTAAGATGCAGGAGCTCGTTTTGCCTCGAAAGGTATGCTTGGGGGAAAAAATGGCCACCACTGCTCTTCTCTATGGAAGACCAGTCCTGGTAATGTTACCTTCTGTTCGAAGGAAAGGGGCTCGCAAGGCTGAATAAGTTTCTGTACTGGCAGTGCATCAACCTGATTTCTGAGGTGGTGACCTTGGCTGTACTAACACCAGAAGATGCTCCGCCATCTTCTGGTATTAGTGTAGACAAGGTCTTCACCTGAGAAATCCTGTCAGGCTGATAAACATTCACATCCCCAGTGGATAAAAATCAGCCCATGATCATATGATATACAATCCATGGTCATGTCATGGACACACAGGTGCACTGCTTGTTACCAGGCAGATATCTGATTACTGTGCTGTGACGTGCCGTGCACCTCTGTGCTCATCACATGACCAAGGGCTGATTTTTATCCACTGGGAGTAAGCAGAATGAATGATGTCAAGCAAAGATCTAGAAAACTGAGGAATTGATACAGAAAATATATTTGGAAATTGTAGAACTTTTCATTATATACACAATAACATTTGTCTCCTAATATTGGTCTGAAAGTAGACAACCCCTTTAATATTAATTAACATTGCGAGCCCCAGTGGGGACAGGAACTAATGCAAGTGCTGATGGTCTCTGCCGAATATATTGGCGTTTTATAAGGGAATTAAAATAAATGGACATAATGTAAGGTGCGGGACAAGTTGTGCCTACAGGCGGAGATGTAAATCAGAGCTGACAGTGATGTAGAGCGCACTCATTGATCTATACTTGGAAGATTGCTCACACACAGACTGACACTGATCTCCTCTTGATAGGATTTCTTAATGCACCTCATACACATCTGATCAAATATTGCTTTGGTGTATCATTGAGAAATTTCAGGCTGTGAGTTGCCCAGTTCATTGTGTTATATCAGCATGTACTCTTCTGAGTAAAATGATAGGAATTATCCAAATAAGGATTCAATAAAACACTTAAGCGTATGTCATAAAAAGGGCCAAGTTATTCTGCATCTTTGCTTTTCGGAATATTAATGATAATTTTACTGCTTATGGTTTAATGATGTAGTGAAATTTTAGCAGTGTAAGGCTTTTAAGAATGGCAAATAGGCCGGACAGGTCTTGTGTGACTTAAGGTTGTCTCATTCATAAAAAATATTGTACTTCGGCTATCTTTGGCGCTTCCGTTAAAATGAATGGAGCATACGCTGCCTGACAACCTTTCCTTTTAGAATAGGGGGCAAAAACCCCTTTAAAGTGAACCTGTCACATAGAGAATGCAGTTCAATGTGTAGGCAGCATGTTATAGAGCAGGAGGAGCTGAGTGGTTATATAGCTTTGTGGGACAAAAAATTCAGTATAACTTGTCATTTACCCTCTGTGACTGTGCATACAGAGACAGCTGTCAATCACTCATAGGACCGCCTCCTGGACTACTTAGCATAGAAACAGCAGAGATTTCAATGAATACATAACCGGTTATACTGAATCTTTTACTATAAATATATCTCTCTATCTCAATCAGCCCCGCTCCTCCTGCTCTATAACATGCTGCCTGCAGATTACACTGTTTTAGTGTGACATTTTCCTTTTAAAATACTTGCTTATTCTTAGTTTAGGAGTCCAGTGGGCGGTCATATTTAGTGATTAACTATCTATATATACACTTGTAAAATAAAGAAGGACTGAACTTGGTGATGTCTCATGGACAATTTTTGTTTTGATTGATTGGGTGGGTTACAGGACAAAGATCTCCATTTTTCCAAAAGAACCGATTGTGACTTACAGGTGCTATCCAACAACAACACAAGGACAGACATAAAGGACTCTTTCTTTAATGTCTCAGTGTTGTTAAGGTTGTATGGCCAGGGCTCAGAAGCTGTGACACCTTCCACTAACAGCTTCAAAATATTAGTGCCACCACTTTAGTCTGGATCGTTGCCCCCCTGGGATGCCATCAGAGGGTAGTAATCTGTTATGACAGCTGGGAGCCTATTGAAGCGATTAATAGGAACTGTGTTACAGAAGTGAATGGAAATTACAATATACTGCAGTACAGTTGTATAGCAGCATATTGCATAAGTAATAAGACCTTTTGGGGGTGTAAAGTGAAAAGTAAAAAAAGAAGTTTAAAAAAGTATTAAAATTAATATATATAAAAAAGTTTACATCATTCCCCCCCATCTTTTTTTCTAGATTACATATAGAAATAAATACAAATTGAAGTAAACCAGTTAGGCACCCCTGCATCCAAAAATGCCCACATTTATGAAAATATTATTCCATACAGTGGGGGGATCTAAATTTGCAAATCGCCATTTTGATTTCCATTTCACCTTTCAAAAAGAATGTAATAAAAAGCTATCAAAATGGCATACATACAAATAGTATTAATAAAAATTACAACCTGTCCCACTAAAAAAAAAGCCCCTACACAGCTCCATATATGGGAAAACTAAAAAAATTAAAAAAAAAAGTTCTAGGTGTCATAATATGGCAACAGAATTTTTTTTTTTTTTTTAAAGGCATTAAAACATAACAAAACTATACAAATTTGGTATTGCCTTGACCGTACTAATCCACAGAATATAGATAATCTGTCATTTTGATTGCACGGTAAATGCCATAAAAATGAAACCTATAAGAAAATGTAGAAGTTGCATTTTCTTTCAATTGTACTCCATTCTGATTTTTTTTTCAGCCTCTCAGTACATTGTGTGAAATAGTAAATCAGTGAGATTATGAAGTACAATTTTATCCTGTAAAAAATAAGCCCTCATTTCAGTGGAAGGTGCAGAACTAAAATGCAAAAAATCTTTTGGGTCTAAAATGCCTCCCACACCAATAGTAGTGCTATGTAGGGGCCTTTAATACAGAAAGATACTTTTGTGGTTACAAACTAATGAACTGTCTGTAGGCCCACCCCCAATGCAAGCTAATTTGCATATCCATAAAAAGATCATCCCTGCATTGCATCATTGGTTTCTGGCCACATAGGTATGTTTCTGCTTCTATTAAATGCCATTATTGGTTTGGGGCGCTTTTTGGACTTCCCTTTAAAGGGAACCTGTCATGCAGTTCTATCTGCAGGCAGCATGTTATAGAGCAGTTTGATATACAATTTGGGGGGTTCAGTATAACCTGTCATTTACAGTACTGGATATCTCTGTTCATTCTGGGCTTAGGAGTCCACTGAGTGGTCCTACTCAGTGATTGACAGCAGGCAGATAATACCTGCCACTGGGCTCCTAAGCCCAGAATAGTAAGAGATTTAAATGGCAGGTTATACTAATTCTTCTCCCCCAAAACTGTACATCAATGTGCTCTGCTCCTCCTGCTCTATAACATTCTGCTTACAGATTAGTTCCCTTTTAAAGGGGTTGTCTGGGATAAACTGCAAATTTAACACTAAGCTAAACCCCCTCCCCCGCCTAACTTTTAATTTACTCTCTTTAAAAAAAAAAAAATGTATATTTACCCAGGCATATTTTCTGATTTTCTGGTGATGTTCCGTTTCCCCGTTTCTGGAAACTGAACGTCACCAATACTCCTGTCCCACCCGTCCCCATCATACTCACCTGTCTTCATGTCCTCTTCTTCTGCTGGGCATTACTTCCTTCAGGGGAGCCTCCGCAGAGAATAAGAGAAGCAGCGGGCCTCCCACACATGCACAGTAGAAAGGCTCTATTGCGCAGGCGCGGGCAGAAGATGAGGCAGCGGCACAGAAGAAAGTGATGTCCAGGACAAGAAGACAGGCAAGTATGATGGGGTGGGGGACTGAGTTAGGTAGGTAGGGATAGTAGTCCGTGGGCTAGCTTAGGGATCTGAGAGGGGGGGATCTGAGTGAACAGCAATGCATCATGGTAGTTGTAGCTCCCAGAGAAACCCAGAAATCACTCAAAACACTGCACTTATTAACCCATTAATAGCACTAACAGACCTTTTTTTTTTTTTTAAATCTTTTTTTTTGGCCCGGAAAACCCCTTTAAGTAGTTTCTGACTTTCTGCTCAGAGCTTCTCCTCTATTACAGCCATACCCATATACACTTACAGTAGTAACACAGTAATCTTTATAGCCACGTACTGGATTATTGTAGTATGAATATATTTTTAATATTCTCTTCTGTGCATTTGTTTTTATTCTTAACCTGCATCATGGTGCTGACTAGTGTGCTGCTTGCTGGTTCCTGGTTGTAGTTTTATAGTTACATATAGCCCTGTCTACAATGTGTAGTGTCGATGTTTACACTCTGAACTGTCGCAGTAACGCTCACCCCAGGGAAGAATGCCCGGACTTGCTTATTTCTCTCGCCTGTCATCTGCTTGCACAGGGGAATTCACTGTTTGCACATGATTCAGCCGGTACTATAAAGGATTGACGGACAGAAATCACTGTTTGGTAATGGCTGGTGATCAATCCTCTGTCATGTCTGAGCAAAACATTAACCCCTTAATTGCAGCCCATACACCGTTTTACAGCAGTCAAGTGGCCGCATTCTACAGCCAGCTCCATGTTATTAGAACATTGTAGAATAAGCCCTCTATGGGGATTTCGTGCTGCCCCGGAGAGGATGTGTAGCTGTATACTGATAGTTTAACCCTTTGATCAGCATGGTCCTGAATAAATGTGACATGATCAGATGTGACTCCCCCCTTTTGATTAGGTCCCTGTGTTTCCTGGTGACCCAATAGAGAACGCACTACCTTCTATGCAATCAGCCCTAGCTACCTAGAAATCACTTAGTAATAGACCAAGACAAAAATATCAACATAACCTTTTTTTTTTTTCGTTTAAATTTCCATAAATCATCTGTAATTGCCGGGGATTTTTGCATCAGAACTTGACAAATGAGTGGGAGACAATTGGCTTAAAGCTATTAAAATTGTCCAGGTCGTTGGTTTTTCTCTAATGTGTATGGTTAGGGTATAATTTTGTGGCAGTCTGATTTCTTGGCCCTATGTATGGGTAGCATAATATAGGGACAGGTGTGCTCTCCTATTACCAAAAATGGCACAAAAAATATTGTCATTTGGGTATACAGTTTATACAGATACAATTTATGAGAATAAAAAGAATACTTTCTGTGCTTTGCCGCCCCTCACATGAGTGAGTGACAGCTGACTGCCGTGTAGTACAGAGCAGCATTGAAGGGAGGTGAGGAAGTGCTCTCTTTATGAGTGCTAGAGCATGGGACCCCCTTTCTGGTAGTGGAGGTGGGATTTCCACTATCAGACACCAATGGATTATCATACGGATGTCTCTCACCGGTATATCCTGTGCAGATGTGAAGGACTGTGGGCATCCATTAAAGGGTACCTGAGTTTTCATGAAAAGTTGAAGTATCTGCAGGGTATGGCTGGGCAATCTGTTCTATGACTGTATAAGACTTCATACTTTGTGCCCTATCAGTTTTTCTACTGCTAATAATATTATGGCTGCAGTACATATTACATTTTTATCTGAGGCAGAATGTATGTACAATAAGGAGCAGTCTGCCCCCTTCCCTATCCATTATAACTACTGCTGGTTTTACATGTAGCTCTGCCAGGAACTGTGCAATAGCAAATAGCTGAAAAAAGCCGAGTCAGAGTAGTCTAGTCCCGAGTCTCAACTGTGTAATACAGCCGACACCCAGAAGTTATGCCGCAGGCACAGCTCCTGCGCCCGCGGTATTACAGGATTACAGTGCCGTACTATTAGGGTATGTTCACACAGAGTTTTTTGCAAGCTGAAAAAATCTGCTTTGGGAATTAGGAAACTGTTTTTTGACGTTTATTTTTTTTTTACATGATGCAGTTTTTGCTGCGGTTTTTGCAAAAACCACGTCAAAAAATGCATCAAAAACTGAGTCGTGTTTTTTCCCCCCTCCCATTGATTTCAATGGGTTTTTCAAGGTGGATTCTGCCTGAAGATAGATCATATCGCTTTTTTTTTTTTTTTTTTTTCCTCTCTCTGAAAAAATTAGCTAGAGGAAAACAACTGCTACTGACTCCCATTGAAATGAATGAGAGGCGTTTTTTGAGGTGGATTCCGCCTCAAAATCAGCCTGCAAAAAACTCCGTGTGAACATACCCTTATGGAGCTCAACTATGTGCGATGTTAACAACACATTATCATAGGTGATCTCAAAAATGGAATCCTATAGCCATCTTCTCTTCAGTGGACTTTTGTATTGAGTTGTTTGTTTTAACTAAAGAAAACCATTTAAAATTGTAAGACTGGGATTTGAGTAATATTTTGTAGCGTGATATTCGGTAATCCTGGGATGCATCAGTACAGTGCGATCCACATCATTTTATCCCCTTCTGATTTAATACTTGACTGTTCATCATGGACTTAAATGTCTTCATTTTCACTGCCGCTTCACTCTAGACATTATACACTCATTACCCTAATCCAAATGTACTCATTAAATTGGTCTAGTCTTATCCTCATCAGTCATTCTAAAGTGTTCCACGCTATAGGAACATAGAAGCATCTTGTTTGCTAGTTTTTGACCCTTATCAGACGATGATATTCTCATTGAGGATTAATTTCCTCTTTTTGGCTGCTTGTAACTTGTGAATATAATTGAAATTTCCATTGTGATAATAATTACAATGAAGAGAGGATCCTTTTAATGAAAGGTCGGAGATATGTTTAATAGTGCTTCAAGAGAAGTTGAAGTTAACTCATAAGATAAGTAACTTTAGCACGAATGAGATAAGAAGAAGTAAGACGCGAATATAAATAAGAGAGCGCACTGTTGCTTTGTGTGTTTTTGGTGTTTTTCAGTTGTTACAATTATTGTCTTTTATAAAATGGTCATTGTTAGAAACTCAAAGAGTATTCTGGTTTTATGAAAATAAAGCTTCATCTTCATAAGATTGATTAAAGGCCCTATTAGATATAGCCAATATTCAGGGCTATTATTGACGAGTGATCTTAAGAATGCTTGTTACAATAGCCCGATCAGTTGACCAGCAAGCCGGTTGCTGGCCGACTGGTTGCATCTTTTATGCCAGACAATCCATGCAACCAAATGGGGAGGAACGATCATAACAGAGACCCACGCATTTTGTTTCTACAGATGCCTGCTTTGAGGAACAGATCTCCACTGTGACAGATGACAAACAAATCTTGTGTAGTCTAATTTGTAGCAGGGCTAAGGAGTTGGAGTTGGGGGGCAGTTTTGGGTGGAGTTGGAAATTATTGGTATTTGTATAATTTAATTAGATGTATAGTTTCTTGCATAACTACATTAAAACTTTTGATTTTCTGGCAGTATGTGTGTCATTAATACATTTTGTAATATACTTTATTAACAAATTTTGGATCCTTTCTGTGAAATCCTGCAGTTTTTCACTCTTTCCCTGGCTTCTGCATTGAGAGCCATTTCTGCCTCTCACTGAATGTTACTGTGTACGGAGTAAAGGGCTGGGTAACGTAGAGAAAATGAGGGTAGGGGAGGGTCACTTCAAACGGTTATAAAGCATACAAACTCGCTTTTTGTGTCATACGATATAGGAGAATCTCTTCTTTCATATGCCACTAAGGCTACAGTGCTATCTAAATTATTTCCAGAGATATCACTGGTTGGAAACACAGTCGGGATTGGGATTTTTATATCATATATATTATACAGCTGCATATAAATTTCCTAATCCCAACTGTGTTTTCAACCAGCGATATCCCTGGAAATAGTTTAGATAGCAACCTTAGTATTGTATAAAATAAGAGAATCCTCTTTCGTATGACACCAGCAAGTTTGTACGTTTTACAATGAGATATAACTGCTTGAAGTGACCCTCCTCTACCCTCATTTTCTCTACATGTTAGATAGGCCTGTACACAGTAACATTCAGTGAGAGGCAGAAACAGCTCTCAATACAGAAGCAAGGGAAAGAGTAAAAAAATGCAGGATTTCACAGAAAGGAGACAAAAAAATCAAAAGTTGTCCAAAAATTAAGTTACGCTTTAATATTTTTTTTTGTGAATTAGAGTATTTTTATGGTTTTCTCTGACCATGGCTGTCAGCGATTTATGAAGGGGTTGGGTTGTGGAAAAAGTGAAATACTGCCCCATCTTCCCTATTACAGTATGATGATAGAGTGGTTTGGAAGTAGTGTGCAAAACTATAATGCTAGGAGTCTGTTCCGCTGCATAGTGTTCAGGTCCAGTAAATATGGCACACATACGAACTCATGGCTGAAACCCGGTTGTGTGATAGAGGCCTGAAGCTGAATTTATATTTCAGGTCATCCGCATCTACATCAAATGTATCCATAGGCCACCATTCATCCAACAAGCTTTTATGTTAGTATGTCATTTTAAACTGTATGGAATAGCTTAGTCTGCTTTTAAAAAAAAAAAAAAAAAAAAAAAAAAGAGAAAAGTATATATATTTTTGTGTGTGAAAACCTACGGATGATGTATTTCACTGTATGTCTTTATAATAACATCTATTGGAGATATACTGTATGTTGGGAAATGGTCTCAAACGTGTACCTCTGACACACACAGTATCAGTAGACCCAATGCGGTAATGCTAAACTACATTAGCCAGTAGTGGTGTCTGAGAGCTACATCATTGGTGCAAAAATCAATATTATGAACTATAATAATTTAACAGTTTAGGCAATTCTAGGAAAAGAACTGATTCTGTTTAAAAAAAAACTAAAAAACTTGAAATTGTATTACGTATCAAAATCCTTTATTGCATGTTTCACTTGACATCAAGCATATGGAAGTGTCCCCTAATGAGCTCAATAGGGAAAAGTAGTGTGAAAACATAAGCAACAGAACATGAAGAAAAACACAAAACGCTCTATTATAACTTGTTTTAGATTCCTATTTACTCCAGAGTGTTTACTGCACTAAATATATGCAGGGAAAATCATCAAGGTTTATAGATTACCGCCAATGAGAAAGATTGTCGCAATCCAGAATTGTAAAGCAATCGGGACTCAGGCTTTCATTTTTTTCCAACCATAACTTGACAGATCACAGTTAGAATCTGATTTTTAATTGTTCTTCTAAATAAGCTTACATTTTTTTCAATTCAATTTGCAATGTTATATACAATCCAATAAAGATATGTAAATTAGCTGTAGTCCAGGAGGAAGAAAGCCGCCTCTGTAGTGGTTCCTCACGGATCTGAGAGATTCTTGGTCATGAATATTAGATTGGTAGGGGTTCTGGTACCATCCCATGTAAATTAATATCAGCCGCTGCAGTCCCTGGAGTAGATGGGGGGGGGGGGATATAGTGCCTGCTTTGGGGCTATGCACAGTTATTGTAACTGAGCGCTCATTAACTAGAATTAGAACTGAGCTCCGGTTACCTGGCTGATGGGTGGGGTTGCCAATATAATATTGGTGACATACCCTAATGATAGGTCATCAATATCTAAATCCTGTGAAAGCCCCTTTAAAGGGTTGGGCATTGATTTACAGGATGGGTATCTCCAATAGATGGCACTAGAGATGCTGTTCCAATAATTTATACACTTTTTTTTCCCAGGAAGAAAGACCTAAAAGACTCCCTATGTCAACAGGAATAAACAGTATCCCCCTAGACCAGTTCTATTATATTGGGGGTAATTTATAATTTACCTATGTCAGGTGTAAATGGGGCACATCTTTGGTTCATGGCCCTTTCTTCGGCTAAATATGCACCACATTGTTCCTTGTGCACCCCCACCACTTCTTCTGAAAGTGTGTTGGAGACCAAGGTGGTCAGAGAAGGACTCTTAACTTGACAAATTTCCTGTAAATCGTGCCATAAAACTGGCAAGAATTATACCTGAAATCTGTGCCAGTCCCATACTGTTGGCGATACCAATTCTGGTGCACTGGAATGTGACCAAATTATTAGAACAAAGAAGCCTCTTAATAATTCGGGCACATCTTGCGCCAGCCAGAAACTTAAGACTGGCGTACAGAATGCCAGTGTTAATAAAGTCCCCCATTGTATATTGTATGTTGGTGGAAACACTGCCACTCCTGGATGTTGTTCATACATTTTTCTTTGAAATACACAGCCTAGCTATCCCCTCCTGTCTTGTAAGAGTGTTTCAGAATTACATTGTCAAGTTTCCAGTACTTTCTTCTATCTCCAGTTGTAGAGAAGATGGCTTGTCATCTATTCCCATGAATGGGACTTCTCGTTCTTTCGTAGAAAGGGAATGTCAGAATTGTAATGTGAAGAAATGTCTAAAAAGGGCTCTAAAACAATATGAGCATAATTGTTCTGTGGCTCATTACGTTTCTCTATTTTCAACTTGTCTTCTGCTGTTCTGAGCTATTGCTGGAGATGTATCTTTATTCATTTTGCTGAAAAGTCTTGACAGCCCCAAAGTTTAATTATAATTATCAGCTTTTCCGCTAGGTTCTGTATCCAAAGAGCCTCCTAACATTGTTAGATTATTGCTACTTATGGTCTGTACATTACAATTTATAACATTGGATGACCTTTTATTTTAGTGATCATTAGTATAATGAGACAATCTTTTCTTTTTCACTACACTTAATTTGATTTTATTCTTTAATTTATTGCCATATGTACTCCAGGTGGAGAAAGGCATCCTGCTAATGTCTTGCGTGTTGCAGATTCTCTCAGTGGTGCATGTTCAGCAGCTGAATATTAAATACAGTGTTATGGGTGTTTATTCATCAAGATCAGCATAGTGTACGCCACTCTTCATGATCCCTGCGCCAGCGGAGAATTAGCCAGTTTTATTACTAGGCCCAGACCTTCCACTGGGCCGTGGCCTCATCATAAATGAGGTGCACCCTCAACTGGGCCGTGGACTTGCGATAAATCAGGTACACCCTCCCCTGGGCAGTGGACTTGTCATAAATCAGGTGCACCCTCCGCTGTTGGCCCATGGTTTCGTCATAAATCAGATTCATCCTCTGCTGGGCCTTAGCCTCGTCATAAATCAGGTGCTCCCTCCTCAGGACTAGCCTCGTAAAAATCAGGTCCCCTCCCCTGGGGTGGCCTCGTCATAAATCAGGTGTACCCTCCACTTGCGTTTGGCTTTCATAAATCAGGTCACCCTCCCCTGGTGACCCAGTGGACTTGTCATAAATCAGGTGTACCCTCCACTGTTGACCCATGGCCTTGTCATAAATCAGGTGCACCCTCCGCTGTTGACCCATGGCCTTGTCATAAATCAGGTGCACCCTCCGCTGTTGACCCATGGCCTTGTCATAAATCAGGTGCACCCTCCGCTGGGCCAGAAAACTGGCGTAAATGATGATTAATATTCCTCGGCTGGTGGTCCTATCCACATCATGCCCTTGTCATGTTCTCCTTGGGAAAGTGACAAGGGCTACATAAAAATGTCTCTTGTGACAAAATAAGTGCTGCTAAGGTTTGGGATTTTTTTTTTTTTTTTTTATGGTGTAAAATTTTAGTGCATCTGCATTTAAGAACAAGAATGGATGGACATTACGAGTGAAATACAATGTCTGGGAAATCGTAGATTCTGATGATTTGAATTTATTATCTACCATGTTAAGACAGCTTAACCTCACGGCTGTCATTGTAGCTGTTATGCATAGCAACAAGTGCATTAGAATATTGGCCTGTGCCCTGCACATCAGTTCTGTAGTTAAATGGTCACTAACTTTGTAACAAACTTTGCATAAATCAATAGTCCAGAAGAATATAAGAAACTTTGGAATATATCTGAGAAAATTGCCACTTCCTCTTTTCAGGCTTTTTTTTCCCCCTCCTTTCCCCTTCTCCACTCTGAACTGACAATCATTCTGAAATCTCCGCTGTATCTGTCTTCCCCTTCCAAGACGGACTTTCAGTTTACTGAGGTATAAGATTATGGATACCCATAGAAGTTTATGGATACCCATAGAAGTTTATGGATAGGGCTACACTGCGAATTTGGCCACGACTCCCACTGCACAACCAAAGGTCAGTTTCATCGGGGTTAGACTGACTTACCTGCATCGTGCTTATTAGTAAAGTATTAAAAATGTTATTGTTATCATAGTGAGTGACCCATTTCTAATGCAGGTTGAATGCCATAAAAATAAACCAAACATTACCGAATTAGCTTTTTCACGCCATAGCAGAGTGAATGTTCATTTAAGGGCTACTACAGCTGTAGGCGTGAGTTTCTCCGTACTGCTGAACTACACATAGGCAAGAGGGGCAAAGGCTAGCATGCTTCCATTGTCACCTATAGTGAATCACACTTACCATTGTTTTGATTTTTTTCTTCCTTGGTGGGTTGGGATGGCTGGGAATGTCCTTACTTTACTTAAATACAAATAAGAGAAAGGGAAACAAGAAAACCATGTAAATAAATAATAATAAAAGAAACCAAAAACCCTTATTTTTTTTGAAGCACTCGTCGTTTTTAGATTTGTGCTCCATTCCTTTGTTTTTCCTCCTGGAAATGTATAAACTGATGAATAGACAAGGACTGAATATCCTCTTCTCTTCTCTTCTTTTTTTTTTATACAGAGATCAGCTGTTATTTTTTATATTCTTCTTCTTCTAGTCCTTTTTGTGTATAAAGGCACCCACCATAGGCAAGGTTGGCATAATCACAATATCAAGTACCTAATATTAACCCCTATTATGTTTTCTCTACATGAATAGTGATCTGCTTTTTGTTTCCTCTGGAAGTTGTACTTGTGCAAAAGGACTGACCTTGAGCAGAATTGTACAACCTCCCTGAAGATACTTGTCCCCATTTGTAATCCTTTGTCGGCAGCTTTCCTTTGTGTTTAGTGACAACGGCAGACATCTTATCAGTTAAAATGTCAAATATTTTACCAAACTCTCTTCTCTGTTCATTCCAGCCTTATCATTCATTTTTCTGTTCACATGAACTAGAATAGTAATACGGTCATATTCACACTTTCTGCAGGCTATTTTAGCAGTCAAGTTTTTAATGACTAGAGACAGACTCAAGGTGCAGTGGCATCATTATTTCTCTTACACTAGGGTTTCAGTCTTATTAGGTCTCAGCAGTAGGAGACAAGGATTCTGCTTGGATTAGGCTTCTGCTTAGAGAAAGCATCTGACTACAGACCAGTTAATGTCAAGGACTAATCTGCTGCTTTTTATATTCCTTATCAGTTTTTGTTCTTGCTGTTGTAGAAAATCATATTTATTGCAGCAGCGCCTTTAAAGGGGTATTTCTGTCTTAGTCATTTATGGTATATCCATAAGTGACTGATAGATGCAGATCCTAGAGTCGCCTCACTCGTCTGCCAGATAAGGTGGGCGCCATCTGTCTAGGCAGATAAGGAGGCACATGCGTAAAGTGCAACATTTCAGGCCCCATTGTATTGAATGAATGCAGTTAACATATAATGAAGAATTTTTTAATACATTCTGTTTTATAGTCAGTTTAAATTTTGCTTATTTATATAGCGCCGTCATGTACCGCATCGCTTTACTGACATATTATCAACACTGTCCCATATAGGGCTCACAATCTAAATTCCCTATCACTAGGTCTGTGGACTGTGGGAGGAAACCGCAGTATACTGTGATAGAGACTACCACCGACATGTTAAAGGGATTTCCTGTGAACGTATCCATACTCAAGTTTGTAGACAATTAAAAGTTAAACATTTCTGCAAATATCAATAATTTTAAAAATGTTGTTGCGTTTTAAACATTAGCGGTGATATTGTTTGCCTTAATTGGTTGCCAATGGATGTGATCGTGAATGCAGGAACTCCTCATGTTCTGACACTTCTCATACATGTAGTGTCCTTGCCTGATAATCCGATCACAATAAGGACATCTTTCCTGGGTTCTGACAAGTCTCAGACCATAAGAAGACCCTGCATTCATGGTTGTATCCTCTGGCAACTAAGACGACAGACTTTCACTACTAAGATGGTTAGAGAAAATTTTTAAAAATCTGCAAAATTATTTATTTTTGCAAAAATGTTTAGTTATCTACACATTATAAAATAAATCCATGTCATTGGAGATTCACATAAAATAGTGTTTATTTATCTCATCATAAAAATAGGCAACATTTTTTGTCAATTTTTTTTCAAATCTCCGGGGCCTTGGATTTCCTCTACACCACAACCCATATTGCCGTAAGCATGATTGTTCAATGGTAGTTCGACCTACCCCAGTCAAAATATCATCTAGAAACCCTTACATTTGGCAGCCCCAGCTTTCAGGTTTGTGTCTAGGTTAGTGCACTACTTGTCTAATCATTACCAAAAACAACTAGTCTGGTAACTAACGTTTCTCTAAAAAACAATTGCTTTTGGGTTTCTGATGGCACCAATGCAAACTACCCAAGCTCAGTATCTTTCCCACTAACCTTTCTGTGTTGGATAGGGTATCATAACCACTTTAAAGGGAGTTTTTCACAAGTTCTGACCTATAGAACTGCTGACAGCGCTATAAGGAGGATGGGGAGAACAGTGTAACTAGGTTGATGATCGTGCAGGTTGCACTACTGAGAAATCCACGTTTTAAAGCCCTGGTGCAACAATCATGCGTGCCCTGGAAGCGGGACCTTCATGGGCTGTGCGGTCTCCTGATAGGATGTTAGAGCTGTCACTCATAGCAGAGATGAGGGATTGGGAAGTTTCACCCCAAGTATGTTTAGACATACTTACAATATGACCATCACCCCAGTTACCGTGTGCTTACGCTGCTCTTCCCATCCTCCATGTAGTGCTTTCAGCAGTTTGGCGGTGTCTCCCCATGTACTACTACCAGTGCCCTTGTGCATCTTTGTTCTTTGCTGTGCAGGAGCTCATGTGTGCAACAGACTTGATGTTTTCTTGACAGTTCAATAGGGATTTCAGGAAGATGAGAGGAGGGTGTGGCGATTTACTCTGCTGCCAAGCTAAGAAGCATTCCATAATGGAAATGAGACGCTTCTAAGAGGTAAAAGCCCCACTGGGACCTGTAGTGGCAACTTATGGTCGTTGTCACCTCTGAACAGAGTGCATATTAAACAAGCCACGGTGGAAGCATCTACCTGGTACACTGTCATTTTCTGGAAGAAATGCTAATGATTTTTACAGACAAATATTGAGCTGTTTGCGTTCTGGGAGAATGGACTGAACATTGCTGTTCATTTTGTAATATGTCCAAAAATAACATATAAAATTAATATCTAATTAGGAATCTCCATTATATTCCTTAGTGGAAACATTTCTACTTTTAGTATCTGAGGATGATAGAATAATGATGTCTAATATAAGCACCCTTTTATATGAGCGATTTTTACAAGCACAGGGAATACAATAATGTGTTGTATTCCCATCCCGAGCTGTCATTTCTCAGGTTGGCTACATTGCTGTACGTGATGGTATTAGTGTAGATTTACTTCGGTGAATATTGATGCGGCGTCTCGTGAAGACAAGATAAAAGATTTAAAGCTTCTCAAGTTTATGTCTCAGGTGACCCAGGTTTTACTTTAAATGAGATCACGGCAGCCACAGAGGAGTGAAATGATGCATAGTAATATTAATAGCATCTTTTTATATAGAGCCAACATATTCCACAGCTCATTAAAATAGTGGTAACCGCAACCTTTTATTTGGATATTTCTCCTATAAACGATAGTAATCGGGTTATTGCATGGCATTGTGACGTGCATGACTCACTAGCGCCCCTTGTGTTTCATCAGTTCAGAGGTTTGCCAGAGCCCAACGCCATAGGATGTGTAAATGTACTTAATAAAGCAAGTAACTGAATTGGATTTTGGGAGCCAGGAGAATTTCATAACTACTGCATAGCTGGTCCCATGAGCAGCCCGGTGACATCATTCCTGCTAGAAGAGAGGCTGTAATTCTCTGATATACTTTCCAATACTCTGAAGGATTAGTTGTCATTGTCCTCTGTTGTATAATGTCGCCGTCTTTGGAAGTACTTCAAAAGAATCAGATTCGGCAGAGAATAAAGTTCTGCTTCATTTCACCACTTGTCAGAATTCAGTGAAAAACTAATTATTTGTACTATTATTTATTTAATATTGTATTAAACAATGCGAGGATGAAATGCTCATGTGGTGCACAATTGTATCACATGACTGTGTGCCGCAGATGGGTCCACCCTTTACTTGGCTTAGATGTGATCAATTTTGCCAATTGAATACATTATCATATACATACCAGCAAAATATTGGACACGCTGTAATTCACAATAAAGCCACTGGGCGGTCACACAGACACATATAGGATAGGAATCTTGTGACGGAATATCGCAAAATTATGTTGAAAAGCTGGTCATCCCGTGACACACATCTGGACATGTCCAGCCAAGAGGAAAAATAAGGAAGGGCACATTGGTATGTTAAACTAACTTTTTAAAAACAACTTGCCATCATCGTCCTTTATATACCATGTAATATGTACTGTGTACAAAATGGGGTTTCGGCTGTTTCAGGTAGATTGTCTAGAAATACGCATCCTCTTTGGTCGACTACGCATGCCCTACAGGTCAACACCATTCACTTCAGTGGGAATAGACTGACACTAAATATAGCCTGTGGTCCGTGGACAAGATTTAGGCTGTTTTGGGGGATTGTATTTTTATTTTCATGATTATGGCAGGAAACGTCTTGTCTGACTTGTCGCACCTGCACAAACCTGCTTTACAGTCACAAAATGGCTCCTTGTCTTATATAGCAGTAGCTTTAGCAATATAGTGAGCGTACTGTATGTGCATGGAGGCAGGGATGGGTGAGAAGCTATGCAGTTGTATAGACTATTATGATCTTAAGTTATCTGCCTCCAGCTGTATTATAAAGGTGTAACCTTTCATTAATACAGAAAGGGCTCTCTGATTTTAGGATGCTAGATTCAATGGCCTCCATTATTGTCAATTGAAAATTATCACTTAGAAGGTCTTAGAGCGATTTTTGTAAATGTTAATGTCTTCGAGAGAACCTTTTGTTTTCTTTAACCTATTCCTGATGTCTGCAGTACATGTAGGGTGAGTAAATATGTCAGTGGCTCAGGAGCTGAGTTTGCGTTTTATCGGGTACATGATGGCTGTGTTAAACAGCAGACACCTGTCGGTAGTGTCCGTGATCATTGAGAACTCTGATCATGGATATTAAACCCTTCAGATGCTGAGGTCAGTCATAAAGAGGGAGCTTCCATTGACTCCCAAACTCTGCAACTGTTGCAGGGCTTAAAGGGTTTGTGTTTACCGACCATTATCCCCTGTCAACAGGATACATAAGTGTCAGATCAATGGAGAGATGACCACTGGGACTCCCAGCAATGAAAAGAATGGGGAGCAGAGAGTCAGGGTTCAGAGGGACACACTGTTCTCTGTTCTCCTGATTGTTGGGGGTCCTGTCCTGTGGATAAGGGTATATGTGACTTCTTTATAAAATTTGTCTCTGAGCTGGTGGATGGAGACTTCCATGCACTGCCTACAAGGAATACAGGGGAATCTGCCATATAACTACATAATATATATCTGTTTTTTACTGAGAAACAGCCCCAGGACTTTGCAGGATATATGTAGAGAAGAAAGAACCAACAAGAATTCTCCACTACAACAAGTCATATACAATGAAAAATTCATCTTTATTAACAAAAAATATACATATAACCAATTCATTATGTTGCAAGAACTAAAAACAATTAAAAACAAACCAGTAAAAGAGCAAAAAGCATGGTCCAATGTGGTACACAGAAATGGCAGACATATAATTTTGTAGATGACAAATTATGCAGTACAATTCACAGGTAAATAAATATATACAGTGGGGAAAAAAAAGTATTTAGTCAGCCACCAATTGTGCAAGTTCTCCCACTTAAAAAGATGAGGCCGGCCTGTAATTGACATCATAGGTAGACCTGAACTATGAGAGACAAAATGAGAAAACAAATCCAGAAAATCACTGTCTGATTTTTAAAGAATTTATTTGCAATTTTATTGCCTCCTTTCTGTAAAATCCTGCACTTCTTCTTTACTCTTTTTCCTGTTTGTCTATTGTGAGCTGAATCTGTATACTGCTTCTCCCTGGTGTAAAGATGTACAGGCTCAATGCACAGAGTTGGGGAGGGGGGGTCAGTTCAGTTATATCTCAGGCATTATGAAACATAGAACAGTGATTTCTGGTGTTATTTGAAAGATTTTAAGATTACCTGTATTTTTAGAAATCTAACTGGTTGAAATTGGTCAGATTTGGGATTGGGATATTTATGTCCAACTGCTTCCGACTGATTTCACAGAAAGGAGCCAATATTCATTCATAAATTTATACTACAATATTACACAGATGCTGTCAGAAAATCAAAAATTGTTCAAAAGTTTAGGTATGCATAAAATTATATATATAATATAATATATATTTTATTTTTTATTTTTTAGTATCCTTATGGGACTAGATCAAGGTGTCTTCTGATCCCTGCTAGAACTGTACTACTAATGCAGCATGAACACGTGGCTGACAGTCAGCCAATCAGGAAGTAAAAATAGCAGCTCTTGGATTTCCATAGTAGCGCACAGACTCTATTGTGGCATGTCATACAACCTGGACTGGTGATTTTCCAGTCTAGTGGCAACCCTACTTGGATCCCAACCAATCTAATATTTGCCGTCTACTCAGTACATAGTTGTTAAAGGCTTATTCCAGCAATAACCATTTAAGTTGAGCGAAGAGGTAAATTAATGGCAGGTAGATTAGATGAGGATTTATGCACTCAAGTTAGTTTTTAGAAAAGCCGCTCAGAGACTACACCCATATGAGAAAAGTGAGTTTATTTTTCTAGTTCAAAGCTTCAAATGATGAAATTCTTTAGCTCCACTTATAAATGTGAGGTTCTTAGCGCACACCTTGATAGATTGTTCGAGCCCATCTGCCACGTCAAGGCGACCTCATTCAGATGGGTCCCTACCCTAAGACTATACATGTGATATACTCCCTCCTATAGACAGGATCCCAGAGATGAAGCTTTTATATACTCATGTTACAGTGCAGACTATAAGAAGGTAATCTCCTATATGTAAAGTTTTACTGTAGGGACCCATCGTTATATGGCCATTAAAGTGGTTGATGGGATCAAAAATGTCATTGAAGATTTATATATTAAATGTATCTATTATATTTGTGTAATACACCTTACACATACTGTATATGAAGATACCTATTATTTAAGAAGCACTACTGACAGAGCTACCTATATATAATCTACAAAACACAGTTTCACATACTGTATATATAGTTACTTGTTACATTACTACTAGAGATGAGCGAATTTCTCAAAAGTTCGATTCAGCAGTTCAATTCGAAGTTCCCAAAAAATTTGCTTCTCTCCTAATTACTTTGCGGCGAATAAACAGCTATTTCTGGGCTACAGAGAACCAGGGTTTCCAGCAAAATGGCGGAAGCCCTTGGATGTCGCGGTCATGTTTCTCTCTTCAGCACGGACAACTTTTATTCGTGTGGAAGGATCTGCTAACAAGCAAAGACACATCTGCCCAATCACATCACTAGAGAATATCATGTGACTGTCTGATGTCACAAAGGTCCTTACTAAATATTCGTTACCACAAAGCATCAGGAAATCCAGAATTGAAGGAATTCCACTTCTGCAGAATCGATTCGCTCATCTCTAATTACTACTTTGTGAAATACAAATGTAGCAGTCTTTAAGATCAAGTCTAGTGCGTTGCCAGCACAATATCTTGTACCAGCAATATACCAGAAGTCTTAGCAGGAGCTACCCATCAATTCAAATGAATTGCTGGATAGTATCTATAGGCACCAGAGGAGGGGCAAATGTAAATGGAGGAGGCAGGTGCTGTCTGGCAATTCAAATGAATGCGATTTCACACAGGAACCATCCAGCAGTCTGTGAGCTCAGCAGCAAAATTGCAGGCGGATTGTGCTAGCGTGATCCACCTGTGATTAACTCTACTATATCTGTATATATTTATTTATTTACAATTGTATGTATATATACATACAGTATACACTACTGTACAGTAGAGAACATTATTTGGCACTTTGCATATATTTATCTTTATATATTACACTCACCTTACACATACTGAAAATAGGGATACCTGTTACATATCTGTAAGTAGTATCACTGGTGTGTGGTTATAGATTGTGTGTATGTATGTGTGTGTGTGTGTATATATATATATATATATATATATATATATATATATATATATATATATATACACACACACAATACACAAAGCGTGCATACTATTTTTTTGAAATACTTACTAAAATGTCAAAAGAAGAGATCTAAATATATACACCATATAAACCTTTCACATACTATACATAGCTATTATTATTATAAAGTATTATGTAGCTATTATTATAGTATTATAGCTAGGTATTACTTTAGTAACAACAATTTCACAAGTTTAAATATAGAAGTACGATTTACATTAACTTAGGCTCCATGCACACAACAATAGTTTTTGCAGCTGTGTGTTCGGGCTGCAGTGAAGAACTGCAAAATATGGAGCAGATCATATACCTGTCCATATTTGCGGCGCTGCCCATTCATTTCAATGTGAAAACCATGGATGATACACAGATACCAATCTCTCATCCATGCTGTTTTTACTGACCCGTACACTGCACACATGAGACACGCATGAACCTAATACATACTGTGAGTGTATATAATCTCCAGTATAGCTATACCACACACACGTTACATATCCTGTATATAGAAATACCTATATAAACACACACATATATACTGCATATAAAGAGACTCACTGTCTTATACATATTATTTATAGAGATGCTTGCTTCAAAAGTTTGGGTTAACTCTGCTAAATCTACATATATTTATATATTTATATATACATACATACATATTTACACTTACTAGTATACAGTATTAGTATAAATACAATGTGTACTGTAGACACATATATAGTGTATGTAATTCAGTGTAGAAAATATAGAACTGGTACAAAAAAAAAAAACTCTGCACGCCATAGGGTGAGTTCACATGTTATTTTTTGAAAAAATGCCTCCCATTCATTTAGCTAGAGGGGGAAAAAAAGCAACGTGACCTATTTTCTGGTGGATTCTGCCTTGAAATCAATGGTAGGCAGAAAAAATTCAATGCGTTTTTTGCAAAAAAAAAATGCATCAAAACCGCTAGCATTTTTTTTACAGTGAAGTTTCCAGGTCCATACAGTGTGCTGGAGTGTAAAAAAAAAAAAAAACCTCCATGTGAACATACCCTTACACTACTGATTGAAAGAGATGAGTAATACAAATAAACAGAAAAGGCAACACTAAAGTAAATACATTGCATACTATGCATTGGGAATAAAGGGAGGATCGTATTTATTGAATTGCTGCCTTTTCTATTTGCTTTTATATGCACTATATATACTTAATATACTTAGTCACCTTTACAAATGCTATAAAATCGATTATATAATCTGAATATATATCTAGGTTTATACACTTGTAAGGTGTGTGCTGTAATAAGTGGACATTTTAGACATGTCTAATTACACATTTATATATGCAAACACTGTACAAATATATATATTAGTACATGTTATATCATACTGAATAGAAATATACCTCTTATATCAATACCAACACTTGTCACCTGTCATAGGATGATAGCAGCGGCCATTAACAGTAGTAGAGTAACAGACACAAGACAGAGCCCCCGCCACCTATGTCCATTTCCACTGACACCTGATGGAGGGGGCTCTGTCTGCATCTGTCTTTTAATGTTCATTTGTTCTTTTCCTGTGACGGATGAGAGCAACGGACAATAAATAACAGTAATGTGAACGCACCCTCGGAGGTTTCTCCTGACAATAGAGTCCAGCTCTCCAGAGCGACAAATGGTGACCATATTACCAGGGGTTAGGCGCTGTTCACATCACGTTTGAGGGATCAGTTTGGCATCCACGTATGGACATACTGCTGACATAAACCTCTGGTGGATGTCTCCAATCCATACAACTGTATGTCTCACAGGTGGATATACCACCCATAGGCCAGCAAGCACTGTATAGTATACACTTTAACTGCAGACTGCACTTTCCTGTACTGTGAAAATAAGCGTACTGGGGAGACTTTATGAAGATTAACATTTCCTATGAAAATATGGGATACAAATATGGGCTGTCCACCAAACACGATACGTCTGGTGTAGATGATATAGTAAATTCCCCCATTTTCTATATACTGACTACAAGTATATGGCAGCTCTGTTTTTGATCCCATAGCGGACTATAGACCTGTTTGTACGGAGAGCGTTTTCTAGCACGTATACTAGCGTATGACTTTGACGATGTCATTGATTTTATTGGTATAAAAGTGAGAATGGGATGTCCCAATTTTATATTTCTAACTGTGGTATAGCAGAGTTGAGTGCGCTATTCTGCCAACCCAAACCTGACAGATCAGAGCTAACTGATGCCATAGGCCATAGTAAAAAAAAAATCTTAATATAAGTTGAGACATGAATGGAAAAGTTTCATGTGAACAGAGACTAATACTGGACATTTAGTAATAGCCATCCCATCCCCCACCATTATGTGTAATATATTCTGTCTAATGATCGGCCATGTCTTAAGATCCTCAGTATTCGGATTATTTCCCGGTCTCTTACCAAAGTTGTCAGCACTGCAGAGCGGAGCACTCAGGCGCCCCTCTCCTCCATCACTGACACCTAACTGACTGCAGACAACTGTTCAAATTCAGATCCAGCAATCCTATTGGCTGTAGGTGGCTGCAGTTACCATGGCGACACATGCAGCCAAGGATTTAACCCTTTAAGTACCAATACTGTTTTTTTGTTTTTTTTTTCATCTGCCCATAGACATTGGTGTATGAGACTTGTTTATTACAGGATGACGGACATATTACTTACTGGTTGACTTTTATTAACTCTTTCTGGGGAGTTGAATGCAAATAAACAACAATTCCACCATTGATTTTTGCTCCGTTCTCCATGCTTTATAAGTAACATGTACATTTATTTTCACTGCTTTTGCAAAAACCTAAATGGAAAAAATATCGCCACAATCCAAGTTGTTTTACATATTTTGATGTAGAGTTAACCCCAATCTCTGAAAAACATGGTGATGGAATACCAAGGTTTCTGCCAAACTTCCCACAGGCGCTGATGTGCTGCAGAGGGGGGTGCACTGGTGTAGATAGTGGGTGGTGGGGTGTCCTTGATGTTAGGTGCAGATAATAGGCATAGTTCGCAGCACTTTACTTCAAGGCAGTAAATGGCTACACATCCATTCACAACATGGAGGCTTGGTTTCTGGTCACAGAATCCATTTACATGGAGTGGGTGCAGGAATGGCATTTGCTCCTCACTTTTCCTGATCATTTCCCTGTGGCTTCTCGGGGGGGGGGGACCCCAGGCTCTAAGTCCCTTTCCCGGGTAACTCTCTTGGGCCATACAATCCAGTTGACTCTCTGGGCCCTTCGCTGTGGATACAGGTCTTCACTGTCAGCAGCGGAGGTCCTCTCCTAAGAAACAGACACCATTAATATCATATTGGTGGATGTCGGACTCCTGCCGGCCTTACAGACCGCTCACTTTGTCTACAAAGATAGTGGAACCCCTGATAAAAAGCATAACACGCACATGGGAACAGAGACCACATTGTTCTTACAGCTGGTATTACCTACACGCCGCCCCCACATTTTAACGTGTCAATTGACCTTGTTGTATGTCTTAGACTTGATCCACTATAAGCTTTATTCATTTGCTGAAGGACACCGTATTGCATAATATTACAGTGATGAACATAATAAAATACTACTAAATATGCAGATGAAGCTATTTTGTGCCATCGCTACCTTTCTTGTAGCTGTTATGGCTGTAGTTACATCCATTAGAGAGTTGTTTTTATACAGGTCATAAAATGTGTGGAGCCACAACATAGAGGTATTGTCTAATTTAGATATTGCCATATATATACCGTGAAACCTGAATTAATAAGGAGGAGGGGGTCCACTGCTCTGTACTACATTACATATAAACTCCATTGACTTAAATGGGCATTCTACTGCTTAGTTTCTCCCGTGGCCGTAGTGCAGACAAATAAGAGACTCTGCCAGTGTTAGGTTGGGATCAGTTTATAGCAGGGGGCACTTTGTGAGTAGATTATTGTCAAGGGACCTGTTCAACAAAAAGCATTAGTTTGGCTCCATACATTTCTCATACATACTGGGGGGAATTTAAGATAGTGGCTCCACCTGAATTTGTATATTTTAGGCACATCTACTTTTAGGCGAAGACCCCACATGTGCAGAATCACAGCGTTTTTTGCTGTTGCGGAAATGCATAGAAAAAAAAAGGGTGTTTTACAATACCAGCAAAGTGAATGAGATTCTGTCTAATCCCATCAACACATTACAGAAACAGAACACTGGAAAAGCTGCATGTTATTATTATTATTATTATTATTATATTTATTTATTTATTTAAATGCAGCATGTCCATTTTACTTCCGGAAACGCTTGTGTTTTCTCTATAGATTTAATAAGGGAAGAAAAAGCAGTCGGGTCGGGGTTTAGATGAAAAGGAGTGTGGTTTAGGATGTAGTAACATGCACCCCCAATTGTGACTTAAAATTGTGACTCTATACCATCTATTAGTTGGCTTTTATAAAGTCAGACAGGTCAATGTAAATAAGAACCAGACTTTTCATCCAGTAACTCATCCAATACAACAGCATTGGTGAGCCTTCAGTTTAGCCCCAGTTGCATGAATTACGCCCTTGTTCATGAGTACTCTCTCAGCCGGGTCTGTCTCTAGTTGCTTCTGTTATGCAGAGACAGATAGACACAGACTTAACCAAGAGACTGCTGCAGGCAAACAGAGTCTGATATACAGTGTGACAGATCCTAATGAATCATATAAACCCATACTGTATATTCCACCCCATATATAATAGCTTTTGTGTTGCCTACTTCTGCCGGGTCTAACAATTACTGGAGTAACTGAGTACTTCTTACCTTGCCACTCTACTGGGCACGCCATGATTCTGGCATAGGGTGCATTTTAGCTTAAGTAAAAGGTATGTGAACCCCACTGAAGGCATATGTGTGATGGCTTGATGATGTTGTTGCTATGGGGCACATCAATAATACTGATGGCCTATTGTTAGCATAGGTTATCAATATGAGATCAGTGAGGGTCTGATACTTGTGGCCCCTGCAGATTAGCTGCTTTGGGGCAGTGTGGCTCCTGATATTGTCTACATGTCGGGAGCTATGCTGCTCACTCGTGATACAAAGTGTAGTGTATGTTTTAGGTACTGCAGCGCTGCCCTATTGAAGCCTATGGGGCAGCGCTACCGAACTCTCCTTGAGCAGCTAATCTGCAGGGTCCCAAGCATCGGACCCTCATAGCTCTAATAAGCCATAGTAAGCAATCAATATTAGAAAGTGGGTAACCTCTTTAAGCATTTCTACGGCAGAAAACAATCAATCTTATCGGCCCACTGCCAGACATCTGTGACAATGAGGCACTTACGTCAGAAAGGAGCAGCCCGCACGCTCCCTGCCTTGAAATCCCTTCTACCAAGTGACAGCTTCACCAGAACAGTAGAGGTTTTATACTCCAACTCCTTTTACTCCAAATAAGTGAGGAGGAGTATGTATTGTGCATGCACAACATATCCCATTATCAAAATATCAGTAAAAAAAATAATAACTCTGGCCAACCTATGGCAACCATAGTTCCATGTGATTAATGGTGCAGCACTAAGGAGCAGTCTGCTTTCAGCAGGCATTGCAGCTGAATGGTGACCTGTCCTGGGACAAGCCCTTTATGGTCATCCACTGTACATATAGCGTTCAGCTCTAAGTTACAGTCTGTCAACTCATTCGTTGTCTGTGAACTTGCAAAACCTATTTTCCGACTAACCAACCAGCTTATTTTGGCAGATACTGCTGCAGGTGCTTAACTGTGTCCTGCTGCTAATATTCGGTTTTATTAGTTCATAGTCCAGTGTTTAAACCTGTCTCCATAGCTATTATGTTGTACTGTAAGGTCCCGCGACCATAAAATTAAAGTGTTCCTTGGAGACTAGACACATTTTTCATTTCTAATTAAAATGAATGTCTGAATACACTCCTAATAATGTTTATCATTTAGAGGTGAACTCAGGAAAGTCTGAACAACTTACATGTACAATGAATCTATTCATGCATGTAACCGCATCAAATCCATTGCCAAAGTATGTGCGAATGTTGGTGAACATAGATAGATGGTGTGTACACAGAAAATTAGGCTAAGGGTATATTCACACAGTGCAGCAAAAAAAATACCATGAGCACAATTAGGGAAGAACTGTACATATTTAGATGTGAAAACTGCAAGAATTTACTGCGGTTTATGGCAGTGCAGTAGCCTGCAGGTCTCCTTCAAGCATTCCTAAACTGATTTTCGGGCACAATTTTAAAGGGTGTCTATCACTTCCCCCAGCCACTTTAAACCACTGCTATAGTGCTGTAGAGACTGAATACAAGTCATACTATACCACTGTAATGTTGCTGAGCATGGAAAGCTGTTTTTATCAATATGCAAATTAGGCCTATAGAGCACAGGGGGCATTGTCTTCAATCCCCAAGCAAAGCCACGTTTTCAGTAAACGCGCCCATCCTGGTTTCTAGTTCTTCCCACCTGAGAAGTGGAAGGTCATCATCATATAGCCAGGATGAGCTCTTTGCACACATCTAGGGGGCTCAGCAACATTACAAAGGTTGGCTTGTATTCAGAGCCTCTATAGCACTATAGCAGTGGTTTAAAGTGGTTGGGAGATGTGATGTACACCCATTAAATACATTTTGTTATATACTTTTATTATTGAATTTCTGCTCCTTTCTGTGAAATCCACTTATATATCCACCCATTCCCAACTGTGTTTTCAGCTGATATTTCCAGTTTTGTCACAGCTTTAGTATGGCACCAGAACAAGTGCTCTAGCTGGTATAAAGCCTGAAATACTGAAATAGGAGCCACACATCCAAACACACAAGCTAGACAATGATCAGCATGCCTACATCATGTACTGCTGATGAGAGGGAAGCAGGAATGTAAAGAAGGGTTAGAAAGTGGATTTTAGCTCAAGTTTTCGCAGAAAGGAGCTAAAATTCATCAGTAAAGTAGAACATTGATTAATGACACAAATATTACTATAATATCAAAAGTTGTTCGAAAGTTTAGATACACTTTGTCAGAGGTGTAAGTCTAAGCTCCTGTGCTGCAAAGCTTCTGTAATGGAACCCTTCCACCTACTGTTTACCATTTATTTTAATGGATTGTCCAGGATTTGTGTAAAAGAAATAAAAAGGCATTCCCGCCTGTCCTCAGGGCTCCGTTGTCTGCTCCTGGTCCCTTTTTCTATGACATGTTGGGGCTAACACCCCCAGAAGCCATAAGGGTCACATGACTGCTGAGACCATTCACTTCACTTACAGGGAACTAGGAGTAGAAAATTGAGCGCGGGGACAGGTAAGTATGCCTTTTTTTTTTTTCTTTTACACCTACCCTGACTGCCCTACAGGTTGCTCCAAATCTTGGACAACTCCTTTGAGGTTTTCCATGACTGTTGAGTCCCCTCAGGCCAGATGTGACTGCTACAACTCCATCCTCCTATAGTTGTGCACCTTTGGTCAGTCATATATTTCACTATGAACAGAATTTTGTGATAAAAAATGCTTAGATTTTCTTAATTTTTCATTTTCTTCCATATGCTTGTGTGACTTGGAGTGACTTAAAGCATACCTCCAGTTATAAGCAACTTTTCATAAATGAATAGTACAGGTGAATATAAAAAAATGGTAATATATATTAAAAATATCTGCTACCTTCACCGCTTATTGAGCAGTTCTCCTCATCCTCAATCTGACTGCGTGTTTCCATTATATCAGTCTCCGTATTCAGTCTCACACACAGACCTCTATGGGGGGGAAAGGGTGAGTGAGAGTCTCCTGCCGGCTGGTTAATTGAGGTTTTGCCTCTTTCTGTTCACTCACAGGCTCTTATCTACAACATAGTGTTAAACAAGTTAGAATAGCCGAGTGTAAAAGCTTCTATTATTTTTAAATTCTTTTCTATCCCCCCTCCCCTCTTCATAGACTAATATGGAGAAGGCAACTGCCTGAAAAGCAGAGAAGAAAATAGATAGATAGGCTCGTGTTTGGGCTGAAACGTCTCATGGGGCAATAAAGTTTCCTTCACTGTGTTTTGCACATCAAATTGGAGTGCTGCCTGTTTTTGTGCTGGTTATTAAGTGGGATAGTGCCGATTCCCAGAGGTGAGCACTCATACTCATATATACCTGTGCGCTTTGGGACGTTTAAAACTGGGGGTACACTTTAAAATGACACTGTTTAAAGTTTTTATGTTAAACAAGCATTTTAACAATTGTTTCTACAATGTTCATGTCATATAACTTAATTGGGTTGTCCAGGCTAAAATTTTATTTATTAAATTAGGCCGGGGCAGATGAAAAAAATAAAAGAAAACCACACTCACTTGTCCCTGGTGCTGCCCTGCGCGGTCCAGCAGCTCCATTTTTGTCTTTCGGCGGAAGTACCCGGCGTACATGACCGCTGAGGCAAATCGGCAGCCTCAGCGGATGGGAGACGGGACGTCACAGCCGGCGAGGAATTCAACAGCAAGAAGCCAGAGAGGAAATCGGACACAAGATCCACCATTCATTATAGGTTATGGTCACAGCGCTTCTCCTCCCCCCTCCCTGCACAGATCAGAGTACTCATATATAGAAGTCAATGAATCCTCCAGTATCTCTGAATGCACTTTAACAGCAGCTCAGGAAAGATGGCAGCCCCCAGGTGAAGAAGATGCAGTCAGTCTAACGCGGCCCATAAGGTGTCTCTGACCAATATTAGAAGACCAGTGCTATAAATGATTATAGTTGGGGGTCTGGTGCAGATTTTGCATTGATGTCCAGGCGCAGCATGTTACGCCTCTGACTGCCTCTATAATCATGTACAGAAAATGGAATAAAAAAAAAATCAGATTGTAAAAAATAGATTGTTAAACATACAGATGTAGCAGAGTTAACCCAAACTTCTACAATTGGTTAAATTGCTGAAGTAGGATATCTTCTCACAGAAGACTTCAAAAACAATGAAAAGTTATTGCAAAATGTTTTTGCAATGACTTTTGTGTTCTGATAAGATATCACACTGCAGCACTTTAACCAATTGCAGATTATTCAGGTTAACTCTGCTATATGGATATAGATCGATTACTTTTAATCCTGTTTTCACACATGTAAATGGATATGATACAGTTTAATCTGATTATATTCAGTCACCTGAAATGTAACATGTTGCCATCGGAGCGCCCCCCACTTGGTTGGCAGGATGCTGTATAAGGTTAATATTGGGGTATATTTACCAACAAGCATAAAGACAGTATAATTGGTATAATATGGTAAAGTGGTTTTCTTAATATATTATATGTAATACACAATAAATATGTACATATTAGTATTCCAAAGGGAACACAGGCCTTTTTAGTTATGAAAAAATAAAATACATTAACACAGGCCACTGGCAGGGTGTGAACAGTGCTTTAGACTTTCTGTGGCTGCATCAGAGACTGACCCCATTATCTTATGATAGTTGTTTCCATGGAAGCATATTGCGATGCTTTGCAAAGATGATTTTGCTGTCGTCACAAAGGAAACTTTTGCATGTACATCCTATGGTTTTTAATAGGAAAACACTAAATAGTGACGAGTTGTCGTGCTGCTTCAGTTTTTAGGCTGACACAAGCTGTGCATCATCTCTGACATTCCTTGTACCTGTAAGGCCTCATGCACACAGAGTGGTGTCTTGTTAACTAGAATCTGTCAGCTCTCATGATTTGTCTGTTTTTGTAAGTACTTATATTCTCTGAATCATGTTCTTAGGACTATGCATTGTGCTAATCCTCTGTTATTCCTCCTGGAAATGTATGAATTCCCCTGGACAAAGGGCAGTGTCCCTACAGTCTGCCACTGTCCAGTCAGTGCTGCATAGGGACACACACAATGAAAAAGGGGAACGGTAACACCCCAGTAATGGGGCAGAAACTGAACACAATAAAGGGGTTTTCCGGCCCCTAATGCATATTTAATTCTATCCACAGGATGGGCCATCAGTAATTGATCTGTAGGGGTCCAGCACCCGGATTCCGGCACAGATCAGCTGTTCTAGCCGCCTGTGGTCACCAGAAGCTGCCTCAGTAGACGAGGAGCTTTGCTCCTATTCAGTTAAGAGGAACAGAGCAGCAGTTTTCTAGTGCCACCGCTATACAGTGGACAGGGCTGCTTTGATCCTATTACTTGAATAGGAGCAGAACCATTTCCAATTCCCATCCACTGCAGCAGCTTCCAGAACAGCTTATCTGCACGGGGTCCTGGTGTCCGGCCCCTACAGGTCAGATACTGATGACCTATCCTGGGGCTAATATGTTCCACCCTGGTGACAGATTCCTTTTAAAGGGGTTATCTGTTTTTAAGATCAAAATTAGATTTGTGAGAGTCCGACGCTAGGTAGTCTATGGGGCACCGCTGTAGTACGTACACTTGCTGCTCAGTGACACTCTGTACCCTGCAGATCTATCGATGGCCTATCTTAAGGATGGGTCACCAAACCTAGAAACCAAATAACCCCTTTAAGTTCACAGTATAACATAGAAGTGGCTTTTCTGAAATCCTCTCTTTACGATTTTCTGTCTTTTCTAGGAATGCTGGGCTGGGTGTCTGTGCCATGGCATGCAGAGTCGGCGGTATACTTGCTCCTTTTGTACCTTCAATGGTAAGAGCTATTTTATTGATTTCCTTGGTATTTTAGACTTTGCAAACATTTTTGATTTGTTTTACATTATGATGAATGTGATGGAAATGCAGAAGTAGTTTACGGATGCCTTTAAGAAAACTGTGTTAGGCATAGTCAGAGGAGCGGCAACTCTTCAGCTCCTGCTGCATTATCTCCAAAGATGCTCAGAAACACCTGGACGTGAGCCCTGAAGTAATGTAAAAGTGCACTTTGATCTATGTCTCTTAAGAACTCTTATGATATCAGATCGCATTCTCTATATACTTATCGAGTGCACCAAAATGATATGCATGAGGAACATTTTCTACACTGTAAAAGGACTTTGTAAAATGCAGGACGTGCACAAGATTTATATATATCCATGTGATTTGCTTTTGTTTCAATATACAAGATTGTATGTCACAGAAAAATAAGTTTTTGTGAATATTTTGAAGAATTTTGGTCAGTCTACAGTATATCTATTATTTTGTATAAGGGCCATTTGTTCCTTCATAACCCTCCCCATACTAAATAAATTTAAAAATGCTAAATATAGTATTACATGAACTGTAAACTTAAAGGGGTTGTCCAGCCACAACAAATTACCCCCTATCTGCAGGATAGGCGGTAACTTGCCGATTGGCGAGTGCTCCGCCGATCTAGAGAATTGGGGTGTTTTGCACCCCACGGTTCAATGGAGCAGCTGGATGGAGAGCGTGCACCACTCCATTCGTTTAAACAGGCACTGCCAGAGATAGATAAGTAAGCGGCCGGCTATCTCTGGCAATCCCCACTCAAATGAACGGAGCAGCGTTCGGTGTCCGAACAGCTGTTTAATAGAAACTGAGTGCAAAACAAGTTATGAGTAGGCCCAGTCGGTAAGTAGTCCTGCAGCGACATGGCATATAGTACATTGAAACATGACCGCTGCAGACATTGACCTGCTTGTATAGCACAAGATTGCCAAGGCCAGTGATTGGTGGCAGTGTTCACGTGTATCTATGGCATGTTATTCGTGCAGGACAAGTTAAGAGTGCCAGTGCTATGACCAGCAATAGAACAGGTGAGTTTGTTTTTATTTTACTTTTTGGACAACCCCTTTAATGAGTCATCTACTATAGTGGGACAGAGGTTAGTTAGACTGTTTTATAGGACAACCACTGTGCCATACAGATGTCTACGGGCATGCTGAAGAGAGTCCTATGGCTGGCAGGAGGTTGGTAAACCACAGGTGGGCCTTAGTCAGTATATGACCAATAATGAGCGGCATCCTCCTTCGGCTATTGGTGTCTACCATTGACAATAACCAGTCCACCGAATCTCAGGGTTCTATGGTCACTTTGGGAGCTAACTCGCACCACACAAATTACTTGACTGTGATGCTAGAACTTGGTTAACTGGAAGGTGGGAAAGCAATACACCTCCTAAAATACAGGAGGGTAATTCAGAGCGTCAAATAATATTATTTGCATGAGAAATCTACGCAAGAAGAAGGGATAATATAAACTTTCCATTGGGCAGGAAAATGGTTCAAGCTGGTCTTGCTCCTGTTTTAATTAGTTTTGGGATAGGGGTATTTTATGTCCGTTATAATTTTGATTTCTTTAGGGATGTATTACTTTTTTTATTGGTAAATGTTAAAATGCTATGAAAATAATAATAAAAATAAATAAATAATAATAATATTATGACAAGACTTGGTAGACTTTTCCAGTGCCATGGAAGACTAGCTTCAGTGTGTAGAGAAGTCTAGTATGGAAAATTCTTTTTAACCAAGTTTTCTTTAAATGCCTTGTCTAAAAATCTATATAATTGTAAAGATAATGTCTAGCACATGTATGAGGAATGTAGTAATAAAGGGGAAGAGTATTTAATAAAATAATCTCTATAAAGTGTGTGCTGTCAGCTGGGTGTCAGGGCTCACAATTTACATGATATTAGGAGTATGAATCTCCTGAATCTTTGAACAATACCATTAAAATTTAAAGCCCCCGTCATCCTGTTATTTTATGCCACAAGCATATTTCATCCTCCCTCACAACCTACGTATTAATCTGCGTGCCGGGAAGGAAATTAATAGTTAAATCAATCAAGCTCTTGCCATCTTGTACTTTGTATTACTATAGAACGTGAAATATTTCTGCCATTAATGTAGGTAATGAAAGTGAGGAGAAAACATTACCAGATGTGCAATGCACACTGCTTTTGGCAAGAGATCACTTCAGAAGTTGATACAGTGATTTCATGACTGGATCCGAGACATAAGCAATTTCGAAGGTGATTTGTACGAGTTCTTGTCACTATAATTTACCCTCAGTATTTTGTGTGGGAGTTTATTTGGAGGAACCATTCCCTTGTGTTTTAGCCGTATGTTTTAGAGCTCACAGTTGGCAAGTTAGATATTAACACAGGTGCTGCTGCGTTCAACCTAGACTGGTTGTGGACCCTTGGGGTATGGTAGTAAATTGTGCTAGTGCAGCAACACTCTATCAAAAATGAAGAAAAAAAAGCAATATGGCTGCGCTTCCTGTCATTGAAAAAAAGGGCAATGCCACATAAGAAAAATGCCAACATCTTGGTACATAAAATGAAAAATTACTATGCTCTATACATGTAGTGCTAATGGATAGAACTGAATTCCATCCAAGCAGGACAGTAACTTTTTTTTTCTCGAATGGCTTTCCTTTTTCACATGATCAGATCTGCTCCAGTCTATGGGTTGTCATTGTGTTTAGGTGACATGACTTCTGCGGATAGATGGCCATTTTCATATTCATCATGGCCTTGGTCGACCAGAAGGAACGTCCTGAGTTCTTCCAGAAATGTAGAGTCAAAGAAAACCAGGCAGATATGAAAATGGAGAAGTTGTGGCATAAAATTGGTATAGAGGCCTCACAATACATTTTTTTTTTTTTGTTTTAGATATCCTTGGCTGACCAGGGGCGGGATTTAAGATGGGACATCATGCTTCATAAATGCACCAAAATTTTAGCACATTTTTTTTTTTGTTAAGTAAATCAGTCCCACTGTCTTTATTTGTAAGTAATGGGTTATCTGCTTTTAGGAAATTGATGAACCTTTCTTAAGATAGGCCTTCAGGTTTAAATTGATGGGGGTCCTACTGTTAGGATGCCCACAGATCAGCTGTTTTACGGTAAGTTCACACTAAATTTTTTTCAGGCAGAATACATGTCCCAATGCTCCCATTCAATTCAATGGGGGTGTCAGGCTGATCTTTGGGTGGATTCTGCCTTGCAAACCCCATTGAGAAAAAAAGCTAGAAGTTTTTTTTGAAGGTTTTTTTTTTTTCCTGCCTCCCATTCATTTCAATGGAGCTTGCAAGGCGGAATCCACCTGAAAATGGGTCATGATGTTTATTTTCTTTCCTAGCTTAAAAAATCATCTAGAGGAATAAAATCTGCTCGTGCTTCAAAATCAGTCTGTAAAAAACTCTTTGGGAACATACCCTTAAAGGAGTTGTCCGGGCAAAAATTTTATTTTTAAAATAGACTGGGGGAGGTGAAAAAAAAAAAAAAAAAAAATCATCATACTCTTTCCCCAGTGCTGCGGTGTCTCCCAGCGCAGTCCAGTCCTGCCGGTCCGTTGTTGTCATCTGGCAGAAGTCCCCGCCACACGTGACTGCTGAGGCCAATCAGCGGTCTCTGCGAAGGACACATGATGTCACTTCAAGACGACATCTGAGCAGCAGGACCGGACCGAGGACACTGGAGCACCAGGATAACTGAGTGATATTTTTTTTTTTTTTTTTTTTTCTAAAACCTTCCCCGGCCTATTTTTTAAAAAAATAAATACATTTTTTTCCCGGACAACCTCTTTAAGGTGACTGCAGCTCCTGGTATTTTTTACATGTCGGAAGCTGCAGTGCTCAGTCACTATTTCTTCCATAGCAGCGGTTATAAGTGTTGAAGTGTTGTTCCATTCAAGTGTATGGGATACCACCACAGTACTCATAACTGCCACTATAAATCTATATGAGTCTATGAATGAGCGCCGCAGCTCTCAGTATGCAAACAATGCTCACACAAAAACAGCTGATCTGCAAGGATCTCCAACAGTCAGGTCCCTGATGGCCTACAGTTAATGGTCTATGTTAAGGATAGGCCAACAATTTTATAAAAGTGGATAATCCTTTTAACAGATGAATGTTGAAATGTAATATTAATTTCCTTACAGTCCAAAAAGATCTCACCCCAGCTAAAATGGAAACTATACAGTATTACCTAATTCTTAAGTGCAGCAATGATGTGCACTCGTCTGCCTTCAAAGAGAGTCTGTTAGTAGTTCTAACCATACAAAACTGCTGACAGAGCTAGATAAGGACTTAGATCCTCATGGGTGGCACTTCCACAAGTAGGCCAGAGGCAAGACCTCATACTGAGGAGCTCTGGCCATAATGTCCTTATCTCAGGGGCAGTGGAGCATCTCCGTGCGCAGTGTCTGGGGCACGCAAGGGTGAGGGCCTGTCTCCAGTGCATTTCATGGAGTGAAATGGATCCTGCAGGGATCAGTGTTTTGTTTTTTGTTTTTTTTAACAGCTTTTCACTTATTAAAACATGCTGATTACAGATGGGTTAAGGGTTACCTGAATCAAAAATAGTTTTCCCCATGTGAATCGATGCCTCCATTGTTGAGATATGGCCATTTTTGCCAATATTCAAATGAGCTCTTTGGAGTAAGAAGGATGTTGCCGCTTATCTCATGGGAGCGTTCATATGTAGGCACAAATTCACATAGAGGGAAACACAGTTGATTCAGGTACCCCTAAGCCAAATATCTGCAGGGTTGGAATCTAGTGACAGACTCCCTTAAAGGGAACCCTTAGTCAGTTTCCATGGGCAGCTTGAAACATTGACAGGCTCGATTGTTACAACAGAAAGCCGGGCTGCAGGGATGAGTATCCTATGGGCCTCCCTGCTCCCAGCCTGATGGGAGATACTTAGTTTATAGTCCTGACCATTGCTAATATAAAGGGCATTCCTCTTATTAGATCATTATACCAGAGCCCGAATCCTTCTATTCCGCACTACAGAGTGCACCACTAGAGCCATTACATGATGCACCCTGTCTCTAGACCTCATCGCCCATAGTGACACTGGTTCCAGAGCGGGGTATAGAGGACACTATTAACATAGTGGGATCTTTTCCAGTATTACCCTTCAATATCGATAAGGATTGACCAGACCTTTAATGCTATATTCAATAGTACTTGCCCTTTCAGCAGGGCTTTTACGACTATAGATTTAGCTGACTTTTATGACTTTTTAGCTGTAATTTAGAGCTGACAGTATAATTGACAGCTTTAGCTTTTTTTTGCATACAGATTTTTAATTTCTCTTTGGAGCACTACGGCGCTTATTCTTTGTAAAACTAACAGGTTTTTTTTTTTCTCTTTCATTGATGGAAGAAGTAATAACTTTGGTGGGTGTACCATGCTGATCTCACCATGTCATAAAATGAATTAGATTACATTTTAATTAATACGAGCTAATTAAACAGCCATATTAACATTTACCAGTGATTGTGCAAGCCGTGTCTTAGGAGGCAATGACTGGGAGTCAATGTGCTTGTTGACAATTATTAAATATACGTGGGCTGCATTACATGGTCTTTGGCTTTGCATCTCTCTCCAGGCCAATTCAGCATGGCGTGGTATAGCCGGCTGGTAAAAAGATGTGAACAGACTGTTATTATACCATGAAATATTTTATTTTGCCGTTAGCAATGTTCCTCACACCTTGCATATGAGAATTACTTCTTCATTAATGCATTTAATATACAGAACAAACATTTCATGTAGGAAAACATTGGGACTTGTGTTTTTATCCCCGCCGCTACATCTAATTTACAACCCAGGCCATGCAAAAATATATAGAAAAAAAATAGCACTAAAGGTGATTAATAACATAATCATACCCTTTAAGTCAAGACTAGTCTAAAATGACACCCCTCAGATTTAATGATTGTACGTGGAGGATTATGGCTGCTAACCATACTTTTCTTTCTTTTCACTGTGAATTACCGTTAATGGATACCCTGCAACTCTCATCTTTGCTTTGTATGCGGCTCCCTCGGCTCTAATAGAAAGCTTCAACTTCAGGGTAATTTGTAATAATACTCATAATCACAATATAATCTGTTTAGGAGTTATGAAGTGTTAACAAGTGTTAAATTGGCTTATCTGACACTAAATGTCACAGCTCCCGATGACGGCGAGGGAAAGCGTTCAATTCCGTCACCAGGGAGTCCTGTATATGGCCGGAGAACTCCATCTCCTTATGTCTCACACTTACATGGGATTCCCTGGTCCTATGTATGGATCAGTAAGGGTCTATAGTTGTAGGAGTTTTTGGGTTCAGCCAAATTTTTTTCTTACTTTCCCATTTTGGGCATAAAGCCCCATATTTGGTATGTGGTGTCCACTTGGAGTCGGTATATAGACTTGTGTATAAAGCCTTATCCTCTATATACACGACAGTGAATATTGGCCATGTGACTGACTTTTTTTTTTTTTTTTTTTTTTTTTTTTTAACATTGTCACATTAAATTCAATGTATGTGCATAGGGCAATTAACATGACTGATTTTATGGAATATGTCTTATTTGTGTCTGTTTCACAGATCCCTCCATACACTCAAAAGTATGAGGGATCCGTGAAAGCTGCCACCCCTTGGGTGCAAAACAGCTATGAAAATGGACATTTTTCATAGCAGTTTTGCATCTGTCGTCTGAATGTAGCCTTAGATGCAGGTAGCCATATTACCACTATGCACAAAGATGGAGTCCGTAATACAGCACCTGTAGAAGTATTTAGGGTCTTAAAGGGGTTGTCCTGTTTCATCAATGAAATGTTGTTTGCTTGCTTTCTTTCATTCTGCTTACTTCTAGTGGATAAACATCAGACCACGTCATGTGATGGACACACAGGTGCACGGCTTGTTACAGAACAGATTTCTGATTACTGTGCTGTGACTGTAACAAGCTGTACACCTGTGTGTTCATCACATGACCATGGACTGTATGTCACATGATCATGGACTGATGTTTATCCACTAGAAGTAACAGAATGTATGAAAACAAACAGAGGAATTGATTCAGAAAGTATATTGGAAAATTGTATAACTTTTTATTATGCAAACAATAACGTTTATTTGCTGAAACTGGACAACACCTTTAAAACACACTACAGCCATGCACACTAAGTTTTTGGCAGCTGTAAATCAGACGTGTACATACCATTCACCACTGATCAACGGCAGATTTTAGTCTGCCAAAAACAGATCAGCTTTGCTGGAAATTTGGCATGATCGTCTGCTTTTGACTGATCGTCAGCCAGCTTGTGTAGACTCACTGCACTTCTTAATGTTGATGGTGGGAATGTTCATAAGAACAAGGTGAGCACGGCTGTCTGAAATCTAATGTGTATGGCCAGCTTTAGGCACTGTGAACATCTTGTTTTAGGTGTCTACTAAGCATTCTGCCATTCAGGATACATATAAACACCACCCCAAAATCAGCATCAGATCCCGCCCTGGCAGGACGCTGAAACAGTAAGCGTCCTGCTTAATCTTGCCACAGTTTCCGTGGCTCAATTCTCTTGCTGGTTAGACCCATTCATCTAGGTCTAATTGCCAGCATAAACCCACAATGGCATTTGGGCGCAGGGAGAAGAAAATGAAGAAGAATCCAAGCATATATCAGTCTCAAATTCCTCTTCATTTTCTGACATCTGAATGGGCCTTAAAGGTACATTCACGTAGGATGTAAAGTGAGGAGAAAATGAAATATGATACAGTTATTCGTATAATTAGATGTATAGTTTGTTACATATTTACTAACATAGGAAGTCAATCACTGACTTTTTTGTGAATTAGAGGAGCTTTAGTTTCTCTTTTTGATCCTGACACACAGTCATTTATGAAGGAGTCGGAGTAAGGGCTGTGGAGAAGTAAAGGACTCAGAGTAAGTTCACATTACCATTATACATGACCTAAATGGCAGTAGACTGACAGTGCACATGGAGTGCTGTCCATCAGCATGTTTTTTCATTGCTTTGAATGGATACAGCCGCCAGACTTAAGGGGGCTCAGTCACTCCTAAAACGGACAAGTGCAATGGACATTTTTAATGGTAGGGTGAGCGTCTCCTAACCCATTCTGCCCCTGTAATAAAATAAATGTATTCCTTCCAGACAACCCCTTCAACATCCTATGTCAGCGTTGTAGCTGGAAAGGGGGTCTGGCCCTTGAAGGGCTCTAGGATGTCACATAGGCATACATACATTCAAAACAAGGTAGATTTTTGTGCAGTTTTTTTTTGTGCCTGTCTGTGTCTGAATTACAGCTGTGGCAGTACGAAGTCGGAATATGTTCTTCTTAGTTGACTCACATACCGATTAAAATGAGAGTGATGACAGAATGATAAGAGAGCGCGGCCAGAATCCACCGTGATGGGTGTCAGGGATGGCGAACAGATGCATCCATCCCCTCAGTCGCTGATCTGGTGTAATTGTATCCCGGCTCCCCTGTAAGTCAGTAGGGTCTGCTGTTTATTATATTCGCTGTGTAGAACAGCGGTCGAGATTTATGTGCTAAGATTAATGTAGCAAACAATTTCATTCTCTCATTGTCTTGTCATTTCTGAAACTATTAAGTTCCTCCAACAAACTTTTTTTCTGTTTTGTGAAATAGATTTCTGCACTGCAGCACAAAGCAGCACAGTTGGCTTCCACTCCGCTTTATCATCTACAAAGAGCCATCTTTTCTTTGCATTTATGGTTTTATTATGTGTGTAGTCTTGCTTTTATATACTGTAGGTGTAGCCCTTAGGCACCCTGCGGGGCTTGATTCTTCTGCTCGCTGTAATGGGAGAACATATTTTTGAGTGAATGAGAAGTGAAGGAAGAGCAATCAGGTTAAGCCAAGGAGACTTGGGATTTCTCACATGGGGTGCGTTGTCATGTATAGCCGCGTGGGCGCAGTAAGAGCCGGTGTACACATAAGGGATTACATCTATCCTCTGAACAGAAAATTACCAAAAGTAGTCATAATCGCCGTCTATGCATTGTGGGAAGGCCTAGAAATGGACACAGTTTGCGAGAAACAACAGAGACCAAAAAAAAAAAAAAAAAAAAGTAAAAAAAACTAAACAGTAAAGTATTACAGATATATATTTACACTGGCGTCTTACAAAAATGACAAAACACATAAGATGACATTTTAGATGTCTGACCTGGGACGTTGTAAATTACAGACAAGTAGCTTCGCTGCAGTGACTAGATGTTAGATTACACGGCCAGATGAATTAGTCTCGAGGCTTATGTCAAGTAGGGCGCTATCTAAAGTGCACGGAAGCTACTTCAATATGCAGGTATCTGTTATTATCATCTTTCTTGCCTGACCATGTGCATATTCATCAAACAGGCTTTGCTCATTTGTGACACCCGGTCACATTTTGCCATTAGTCATTCACTCACTGAGTTCTGGATATTGTAGTTAAGAAATTATAAATGTGTCCTCTTTATACCTGCTGGAGGCTGCGGATAAGACAGCCTCTATAATCACCGGAAAGAGTCTTCTAACCTATTATATATTAGTAGGGCATCCCTACTAGTAGCCCCCCATAATCACCAGAAATAGTGTCATATAATAGGTTAAGATGTAAGACTTATAAGTATATTAGTAGGATATCCCTACTAGTAGTCCCCTATAAATCACCAGAAAGAGTGCCATAAGTGTTACATCTTAACCTATTACATAAGTATATTAGTAGGATACCCCTACTAGTAGTCCCCTTTTAACCAGCTAGGCCCCTATTAAGCAGCATTCCTTCACCTTACAGGGACATGTGATAAGACTGTTCCATATTTTTTTTTTTTTTCCTAGGAGCATTTACCCTGTGAATGAGTGGGGCTGTTTGGGACATCTGGGCAACCGCTCAATAGTGTCCACCTTTTTCATCTTTTTGGTTGGGTCATTGTGGACTATTGAATAGAATATTGTATTTTTAATGTTTTGGTATATTAAAGTTTACTTTTATGTCAATTACCTTCTGAACCTTTACATTCGGTTGGTAATTAATGAGATATTGTTCTCTGTGGAATATCCCATTGTTTTGCTGGATATTTCATGATGTTTTATATTGTATTCTGTGATGGATGGGCAACCAGTACATCGACTGACACAAGGTAGATGCGTCTGTGTACCAGTTTGACAGAAAGATGAGTCTGGCGGCCTCATTCAGGACAGATTGTAGAGGGGAGAGTTTAGTAAGAGGAAGCCTAAATAGAAGAGAATTGCAATAGTCAAGACGAGAGAGATTCAGAGCGACAATGAGGGTTTTTGATGTTTCCACAGTGAGAGAAGGGCGAATTCTAGAGACATTTTTGAGGTGAAGGTGGCAAGAGCGTGCAAGTGTCTGATTGTGTGGGGTGAAGGTGAGATCCGAGTCAAATACAACCCCCAAATAGGGGGCATGCCGCCTTGGTGTATGAGCTAGAACATCAGTGTATTGCCTTTGTAGAATTAAAGAAAGTTGGTTATTATTACAGGACTTCTTAATAAGTCATGTCAGAAGTCTTATTTATGGGGGTGCAGGTCCTGAGACCCCACTGATGGCTAATTTGCAGAAGACGCCAAACTGAATATTGTGTCTCTTTGGATGTGATCAACTTCTGTAGATGAGAAGTTCCATACATATCAAATGTAACATCGTTCAGCTAAGCACTTCTGCCTCTTGGGTCTGTAATTGGTGGGGGGCTCAGAGTCCAACCCCCACTGCTCAAAACTTCTGAGACTTGTGCAGAGCGAGCTGCTCAGTCACCATTAGAAAAATATTTTGTTTGCATTTTAAGTTAAAGGGGTTGTACTATATTCCTGGTTATTTAAAGGGATTGTCCAGTTTCAGCAAATAAATGTTAGTTTGTGTAATGAAAAGCTGTACAATTTTCCATTACACTTTCTGTATCAATTCCTCACCGTTTTCTAGATCTCTGCTTGCTGTCAGTCCCTATGCTTACTGCCATGGTCATGTGATGAACACACAGGTGCACAGCTCGTTACAGTCACAGCACAGTAATCAGACATATGTGTGGTAACGAGCTGTGCACCTCTGTGTTCATCACATGACCATGGACTAAATGAATGACAGCAAGCAGAGATCTAGAAAACCGTGAGGAATTGATACAAAGTGTATATTGGAAAATTATATAACTTTTCATTACACAAACAACATCATTTATTAGCTAAAACTGGACAATCCCTTTAATGATGTTAAACCACGATAAGGGAGCAGAAACAGAGCACGTAGTGGTAAATTACACTGGGAGCGTACGGAGCCCAAACACCATACCCATGTGACTAGTGTGTGTATGTGTATGTGTGTATATATATATATATATATATATATATATATATATATATATGATTACAGAGGGGAAAATGTGTGAGTCAATTCAATATCACATGTATGCTGAGAGAAACCCAATGGATGCAACATATTCTGCTTCCATTCTAGAAATATTAGGCAAATCATGTATAGCTTTTCTGTAGTTCTATATACTGGAAATCTTTTATTGACAGAACTTTATTTGTATAGTTATTTTAGATGTTATGTAACACAATGGGTGGCTTAACATATACATACAATTTGGACCTCCTGGCATGCAGAATTTAGTGTCACGTGAGGGTGCTTTGTCGTGTGGAGCTCACATTGAATAGCTGCCTCTCTTGTTCTGCAACTAATAAAAGTTGGTAAGTGTGCGACTAGTGCACCGGATTTCATGTAGACACGTATACATGTAGAAAAGCACTCTATGTGTATGTTAAGCAAATCCATAGGCTCCCAGTCACCTGTACTTATAAAATGGTAAGTTGTCTGTTATCAGACTATGCGTTCCTATACACAAGGCCAGTACAAAAAATACTGTGCAGTAATTTTTTCAATGACCCTGTTTTCTCCATGTTAGCCTTATAGTCTGCAGGACAGTTTAAGTAGTTCTTTGAATGTGTATGGTAAGGATGATGAAAGATTCTGCTTAAAATAGTATACCCAATATAGACAATTCTGGAGTACCTACAAGCTATGCTATGAAGGTCTACGAGCCTCTGGGACCCCAAACTTTCTCCTTCTGGTGAGGACACTAGAACCTAAACATAGAGAATAAATGTAGTGGTGGCGACAAATCTATAAGCCCCCCTTAGCTGTTCCTGTAGCTCTCATTGACCAGAGAAATCTGCAGATGAGCCGCAGGACAAGACACCTGATTTCAGGTGTTTTTTAGGTGCAGAAATTTTGCTGGTGGAAATATTGCTGAATGTCCCAGCTATTATGCCATGTGTGACATGTCCATTATTGCTGCAGGTTTTACCTACTTATGTAAATGTTGAAACCCATACCATGGGGGGGGACTACAAAGAAATCTACATCAGAGCTGTAGGCAAAAATAATATCCAAATTTGACTAATTTTGCCTTAACTATTTTGCATTGGAAAATACTTCTGAATGTAGTTGCAGACATTTAGCAGCATTTTACTGTTGTATACATACAACATGGTGTCTGATCTGGAGGCAGTATAGAAAGTGGGAGGACTGGACTTAGGAGTCCTGTGCGTGTATACAGAAACAGCTCTAAGTCACTGAATAGGACCACCCACTTGACTCCTAAGCCCTGCATAAACAGAGTTGTAAGTAAATAAATGACAAGTTATACTGGGTTTTCCCCATGAATCTATATAGCAATTTGCTCAGTTCCTCCTGTCCTATAACATATGTATTTTCATGGTGACAGGTTCCCTTTAAATAGAGCACTGGTGTTTATATGTGTTTGGTGGGATGATGCTAAATAGTTAATTAGGAGAGCGCCCCACAAGGTCTACCTCTACATAAGAAATACATTAGGCACTGAAGAAACAACGTCTAATTTCACTAGTTCAATGGACCTGCAGATTAAATATATATATATATTTTTTTACCAATTAGACCCCCGAGGACTTTAATAAAGCCTTTGCAGGGAGCATACATTATCTAAAGCTAAATTACCTTTTTACATTCTTCCTGACACATTCTTTTTACGGTTGTCTAACAGACGCTAGAATCTTATAACTCAGTGTAACAAATGTTTTAATTATGCTCGGTGAAGGCTTTAACACCATCTACGCCGTCATTTCTCCCTCAATCTTAGGATTTTTCTTTAAAGTGGACTTTTGAGCATGCAAAGTACTTACATTGCTGCATTATCAGTATTAGCTTGTCATTACAGATATTATTCTGTGTGAGAACATTTAGGGCAATTGACATGACATAACATTTCTGCAAAAATGGAAAAGAAATTGCTTTCCGACCATATGTAATAGAGCATTTATTGCATTATATATCCAGTTTTAAGCAATGGAATTCCCTATTGTATCAAATTATTTAAAGGGGGATTGATGTTTCAGCAAATACAGGGTCATAAAAGGTATTCTATAATAAAAGAGAATGCAATTTCCTACTATGCTGTCTTTTATTAGTTCCTCGAGCTTGTATTCTATCAATAGAAACCATCCTTGTAAACTACCAGTGGATTAATCTCTGTCCTGGTCATGTGATGCAGGCACAGGAGCAAATACAGTATAGTTTGTATAGCCGTGTAACTATGTGTCTGTCATATTGAATGACTGCAAGCAGAGGTAGTGAAAAACCTGAACAGGGCTGGTCAACTACTCCTTCGACCCACAGTTATCTCTCCTGAACCTATCATACATACGAACTCTCATGTCTGCTGAGGAAGCAGGGTAGGGAGTAAGTTGGTGCCAGACACCTCTGGGTGGCAGGTTATATCCCCAAGGATAAAAGAATAAGCAATGTTGTAATCCAAAAGCCCAATCCTTCTCCCTCCCTGACATCTAGGAAGACCCCCCCACCATACATATTAGTCGTTGAGTTTGGTTGACAATTACTTGACGTATATTGGAAAATAAGCACAATAAAACTAGTCTTAAGTCTTTTAGTCTTAAGACTAAAATACAGTAAATTGACCAATCCACACTCTAGTAATCCTAGGCATGTGCTCCGCTTTCCACAGTGATGAAGTTAAGTGATGTATCCGTAACATGAGATCGGAAACCATAGACATGTTGTTTGTATATTATAATAACCGTAAACTGTGTATTAAATGCAATTATACTGAAAAGAGTGCACATGTATCAAAATGTGTTATAGAAATAATCTGAGACAATTACTGTCATGATTTCGATAACCAGATGTAGCCCCTACATAGTAAAGTTACATGCTGCCATTCAAATGATGGGCATAGAGATAGGGATTGCCAAGATGAAACAACCTTTGTAAAGGTGATATAATAATAATAATAATAATAATAATAATAATAATAATAATAATAGTCCTTTAATAGTCCCACAATGGGGAAATTCAGTGTGTTACAGCAGCAAAGATAAGATAAGCAGATACAAATACAAATACAACATGTACAGGAATGTTCCAAGGTGAGAGGCATTACATTAATAGCAGACAGACAGATAGGAAGTAGCAGAGGAGGGGGGGGGGATTTAACAGGCAGAGAGATATTTCAGTTCTCTGTGTGTAATGATCTCCGCTTAGGTCGGTGTTGGTTGTACAGCCTAACCGCGGTGGGGAGGAAAGACTTCCGATAGCGCTCCTTCTCACACCTAGGGTGGAGCAGTCGGTCACTGACAGTACTGCTCAGCGCGATCACAGTCTCATGCATGGGATGGGACTTCTTCTTCTGCATGGAGCTCACCACGGACAGTATCCTTCTGTCACCCACCACCTGCACTGGGTCCAGTGGGCTCCCCAGGACAGAGCTGGCCTTTCTAATCAGCTTGTCAAGTTTATTTCTGTCCCTGGTTGATATACTGCTCCCCCAGCAGGCCACTCCAAAGAAGATGGCTGATGCCACTACCGAGTTGAAGAAAGTTCTAAGAAGTGCCCCCCGGATTCCAAAGGCTCTCAGTTTTCTAAGCAGGTAGAGCCTGCTGTGGCCCTTCCTGTACAGGGCCTCCATATGATCTGCCCAGTCCAGCTTATTATTAAGGAGCAAACCCAGGTACTTATAGGTGTTCACAATCTTGATGCCCGTCCCCAGGATGTCCACTGGTTTAGGAGGGCTTCTGCCTTTGCGGAAGTCCACCATCATCTCCTTGGTCTTCCCCGCGTTAATCTTCAGGTGGTTCCGGTGGCACCAGTCCACAAAATCCTGGTTCAGTTCTCTGTACTCCCTGTCATCATCATCTGTGATGAGACCCACTATTGCAGAGTCGTCAGAATACTTCTGTAGGTAGCAGCTGGATGAGTTGCACCTAAAATCTGCAGTGTACAATGTGAAGAGGAAAGGGGCGAGAACCGTACCCTGAGGTGCCCCCGTATTACAGATCACGGTACCTGACACACAGTCTTGGGCTCTCACGTATTGAGGTCGATTTGTGAGGTAGTCTAGGATCCAGTTGGAGAGGTGGTGGTCCACTCCAGCAAGGCCCAGCTTGTCCCTCAATAACCTGGGCTGTATGGTGTTAAAAGCACTGGAGAAGTCAAAGAACATTATTCTCACTGTGTTCCCTGGTTTCTCCAGGTGAGACAGAGCCCTGTGCAGAAGATGGATGATGGCATCATCTACCCCAATGCCCGGCCGATAAGCAAACTGGAGGGGGTCCATAGCGGGGGCTCACTAGAGGGAGGAGATGTGTGAGAACCAATCTCTCCAAGATCTTCATCAGGTGGGATGTCAGTGCTACAGGTCTGTAGTCGTTGAGGTCCATAGGGTGGGGTTTCTTTGGAACTGGTACCACACAAGAAGATTTCCATAATTCAGGGACTATTTCCTGCCTCAGGCTCATATTATACATATATGTAATTATACCACACAGCTGGTCCCCGCAAGTCTTAATTAGCCTTGCACTGATGTCATCTGGCCCTGCGGCTTTCCTCGCCTTGATCTTTTTCATCTCCTTCCTCACCTGGGCCCGTGTGAAGGTCAGACTGTGGCCAGATAAAGACGGATTTCTGGATTTACTGGTCTGTTGGGAAGTGGCCGCATGGGGAGAAGTCATTGTGGTGGGGGAAGCTGAAGGACATACTGGGGTGGGAGGAGCTGGTGTGTGATCAAATCTGTTGAAGAATAGGTTTAGTTCATTAAGCCAATTAACATCTGCCTCAATCTGGCAGACAGACTGTTTATGACCCGAAATTGACTTAAGCCCCTCCCAGACCCCCCCTTATGTCTTTTCTTTCCATTTGCTTTTCCATTTTTTTCTTTATAACTGGCTTTTCCCTGCCTGATTAGATGCCTCAGCTCCTTTTGTACTTCCCTCAACCCCTCCTTATCTCTTGTCCTGAATGCCATCTTTTTCTCCTTAAGTAGTGTTTTTATATCAGAGTTAATCCATGGTTTGTTATTGGAGAAGCACCTCACCACTTTTGTGGGTACTGTGTTGTCCACACAAAAATTAATGTAGTCCGTTATGCAGTGTGTGAGTCCTTCTATATCTTCTCCATAAGAATCCTGCAGCACTTCCCATGCGGTTGTGTCAAAACAATCCCTCAGAGCCTCATCACTCTCCTCGGACCATATCCTCACTGTGCGGGTGACAGCTGGTTCTCTACGTACAAGTGGCTTGTACACAGGTCGGAGATGTACTAGGTTGTGATCCGATCTCCCCAGGGGCGGTAGGGCTGATGAGTTATATGCCTCCCTCACGTTGGCAAAGAACAAGTCCAGTGTTTTGTTGTCTCTTGTGTGGCAGGTTACATACTGTGTGAAACTGGGCAGTGTGGATGATGGAGAGGCATGGTTGAAATCACCCGACAGAAGAAAGAGGGCCTGGGGATGTTTTAACTGTAACTGGCTCAGCGTGGCTTGTAGGACCTCGCAGGCAGCGTCAGCTTTCGCAGAGGGGGGGGACATATGCAGCTATCACGATGACATGTGATAGTTCGCTTGGTAGGTAGAAAGGTCTCATGCTCACAGCTAATAGTTCAATGTCCTTACAGCAAGTTTGCTCCTTAATCACAATGTGCCTAGGATTACACCATCTATTATTCACAAACATTGCCAAACATTTCCTCTTACCGCTCTCCCTTGTCCTGTCTGCCCGAAGGAGTTTAAAACCATCCAAGGAGACCAGAGGGTCAGGAGTAACTTCAGTGAGCCAAGTCTCTGTAAGTAGCATCATGCTGCACGCCCGAAACTCCTGATGATGCCTGGTGAGCGCTGTTAGTTCATCCATCTTGTTTGCAAGAGATCTCACATTGCCCATGATGATGGAGGGAACAGCTGGTCGGTAACGCCTCTTTTTAATCCTCTGAAGAGTACCAGCTCTGCATCCCCTCACCCCTTATCATCAGAAAGGTACCTATTAAGTCAAGTTTTACATTTTATTTAATTATTTGTATTAAACAAAATCCTGACATCTTGTAGTGTCCACTCTAATAAGTGAATCTAACACTTCTTGTCCTGTAGAGATGACTTTTCAGTAGTAGTCTTATTATCATCACAGGCAGGATTGCAATGAAGGGTAACACCTATATATAGATGATACGGGTTATTCAGACTATTCACAGTAGGTGAAGTTCACACCTCACCCTCCTCCTTGCACAATGACCTCTCTACAAATTACATAGCATGATGGTAAAACCTTCCCATAGAAGTCAATGAACATCTTCAGTCTACAAGTCCCTGCTAAGATTTGTGCAGCTGCAGTAAAGCAGATCTCTGAATGCTCTTAGCAGCTTAGCCAAAATGGCTGCCCCTCCATAATTATGTACAGAAAATAGAATAAAGAAATCTACAGTATGAAAATAAAAAACGATTAGGAAATAGAATGTGTGTCAGAATCTGGTTTTAAAGGGTTATCCCCAACTCGGTAAAACCCTTCGGAGATGGGAATAACTGGTTCTCGTCCTGAATCCTATGGCTGAAACAATCGAACAGTGTTCCCCCAAATCCCATAGGAGAATGGAGCTACAGAAGCTAAAGAGAGCTGAGCTACTCTGTTCTTGTATCGTCACAGTTACAGAAAGAGCTTATCTACATGTGCTATGCTGTTTCCATAGCTCCCATTCTCTTCTATGGGAGTTCCAGGGACAGTGTAGAGCAGCACTGCTCTGCTTTTCCCGTAAGTTCTGCTCTAGAGGTCTGGTCTTGGGAATAGGTATTCCTATCTCGCCACTGATTTGCCAAAATAGGAAGAACCTTTTAATTTGTTTTAAAAAATGTCATTAATGTTATACATTCCCTTTAATACGTGGATTTTCCTGAAGTGCAAGACCAACATGTTCTGGCGAACAGTTTTAGTAGAAATCCCACTGCACAATGGATACCCAAAGAGATTTTCTAGGGCTTTAATATTGATGATCCACGCAGCCTTGGGACACCCAGCACCTCCGCCGATCAGCTGATATAAGGAGCTGCAGTGCTCATATTTGGCCTGTGTCATGATGTACATGGGTCACATGGCCTTTATGCCGCTCAGTCCCATTTAGGAGAGTAGGATTATCCTGCAATACCAAACACAGTTGTGCCTAGTATTAAGTTAAAGAGGCTGCAGTGCTCACCTGAGCACCCTGACCCCTTCAGTCAGCCAACAGGTGGGGGGTGCCTGGTGTCCGACCACCACCTAGCTGATATTTATGATTTAGCCGAAAACCCCTTTTAACATTGATCACATTCTCTTTTAGCCTTGTCAGAATAAGTTGACGCAGCTCTATAATGTAAATCCGGCATCTAAAGCAAGCGTGGCTATGGCTGAGATGAGAGCGGACATCACCTCTGACATAAGATTTCTTCCTTCTTCCGTCAACCATTGCCTTGTTTGCTTTCAGTTTTAAATAAACAAGTCTAAAGGATTTTCTCTAATGTTTGTCGAGTATCCTCCGAAACTTCATTACAAAGAAAGCGCTCATCCCGTACGTAGTAAGCTCCTCGCAGCATGCTAATAATTGTGGGCAATTGGCGTTTATTCCCATCAGTATTTGTTATACATGATTTGGCTCTTCTAAAGGGCAACGATAATGAGCAAAGGACATGCATAATGTGAACTCGCGGCAGACTTTCACGCCTACACTCCTCTACGATACAACATGCATATGGACAGCATCAAACTGACGGCCAGCGTAAAGATCACATTACTTAATAAGCCATCTTTTGATATCCAGCCTGGAATGTGGGTGGCTCACTTTACCCCAATTGTCTTGTAACCTTGACAACAAAGCAGGAACAAAAATAAATGTCATTCTTGTCAAATTGTCAAGATCTGAGATAGCGACGACCAAAATGGAGGGAATGCATAAGTAAGGAAAGCAGCAATATCGGAGCAATTCACACTGTGCAGAAATTGAGTAGCAATGTCAAACTTGAAAGAAGATGCTCAATGCACGAGCTGGATTTGCAAGTAAAGTGCTTACCAATTACATGTCTATATTCAGAAGTGTTATTGTATGTACATTGTACCATTTCTCACAGAACACTGGTTCTCAATTTCTAACATTTTTGGGTTTGCGGAAACGCTGTGGGTGTCCTGCTTGGTTAATGAAAGCAACGCTCTGTACTGGTATGCATGATATCATTTGAGTTCCATTTCTTTCTGTAATTTCCATTCCAGAAATCTCTTAATCCATCAATGCCATTCTTGGCATTTGGAATCAGCGGCATATCAGCAGGAATCCTGAGTCTGTTACTGCCAGAAACACTTAATAAGCCAATTGCAGAGTGCATTGAAGACTTACAGTCTCCTGCATACCAATTGTTAAACAAGGTAAGACATCAGCGGATAGAAAGAAAAGTACATTATCTTGAAGACGGCTTGATGTGTAGCCTATGTCAATTTAGTAGTTCTTCGATACAACCTGCTGTGTCTACATTTCGAGCGAAACCCGCACTCAACTTTACCTTAAATGCAACTCGAAACCAAATTGTGGCTTTGTTGCCTAGAATATATTTAACATATTGTTCCGGTGTAAAAGGTAATACCATAGAGTTTTTACATTTTTTTTGTCCAATTGTTCACCAATTGTTGGGTATGTGGTATGTGATTCTGCATTCAATACCAATGGCACACTTCACAAACTACAAAGAAAAAGTGTAATATTAGGTTTGTGGTTACATGTTAACAAAGTTGATGTTTAAAGGGGTTGGCCAGGATTTTTTATGGCCTATACTTGGGATAGGCAATAAATATCTGATTGGTGGGTTGGCCTCGCACAGATCAGATGTACGGTGTCTCTTCTGATACCTGTACTATACACCGCACAGAACCGGAAGCAGTTGGTCTCTGCCCTCTGTAGGGACTGGGCACCATCACCACAGCTCAGCTCACTGACTTCAATGTACCTGGCCACTATATAGGGACCATAGCCAACTGATTCCGGCCCTGTGCTATGTATAGTATGGGTGACGGAAGCGACCCTTTGCAGCTGGTCCTTGTGGGGATTGGCCAAAAAAAAAAAAAAAAAATTCCTGGCCAACCCCTTTAATTTTTACAAATAATTTTAGGTCCGCTCTGATCTATTCACTTGAATGGACTGAACTTCAGTACCAGGTGCAGCCACATTTATATGGATTTTATTATGCCAGGTATGACAGTAAATCATCTCTCCAGCAGCCCTATTATTTTGCTGCTTTTTACCCCCCAGGAATTCTATCAATATGTTGATATCCCATGGATAAGCTTCTGATGTCAAAACCTTGAAACCCCTTAAATCACTGTACCAAGTACTGCAATGAAGGGGTTCAGCTCTCCAGCAAGCTGTCCTTTCATTTTGCCCTGAATCCCACCAATCATACATTGATGACCTATCTTAAAGATAAGGTGTTATCTAGGTTTTGACATAGTTAAAGTAAGCAATCTTCTTTTCTTCAGTTGTTGTTTTCAGCCTTTTTTTTTTTTTTTTTTTTTTAGATATATCAAAGTTTAACTTGATTCTTGATAACTTGCTGCAGCTTGATAAGCTGTCAAACGTATCAATCAAGTTAAACTTTGCTATATTTGTATACCACTTTCTGATAATATTGCCACATTGCTCTCTTCCTGAATACCAGAGCTGTCATTTTGTTCTTCAGGGAAACTCAGTGACAGTCCCTGAAATAATGACAAACATCTCTGCCATCATCTCTGTTCTCATTAATTTAGTACAATTCTTAAATTCTGAGTGAATTTAGGAAAAGCCACTTTACTTGTGCTAGAGTTTAAAAAAAAAAAACATAAAAAAATAAAAAAAATTTGCCAGTATCCATAAGATATCTCTTTATTGGCACCAGTATATGACCACTATGTATCTGTTCACATAAGGAAGGGTCTGTACTCTTGATGAAGACCACTGTGTGAGTCAATATGTGATATTCATGTTTTTAGCCAATAGAGAGAGAACTTCTGGTTGATAGAAATTTTTTTATAGTTAGATGTTTGGCTGACATAGTCTTGAAATGTCTCAATGGATGAGATATCAATTTTCACGAGAGTTGGAGGGCAAAAGTAGCAGGCCACAACAGGGGAAACAGCCTTTTTTAAAGTTATATATTTCTTCCTTCAGCACTATAAAAGTTTTTCCTAAATCCACCTGGATCTTGGAAAGCCCATTTATAAGCAGATGTAATAATAATCAAGAAGTTTGCCTTAATTTCTAAATGATAGAATGCATTTGATCTGACTACAGATGGTAAAGATCAGTGATCAGTGGGTGTCCTGCCACTGGGACCCCCAGCAATCATGAGAATGGAGGTACTGTGTACCCTGGACGTAAAGAGCAGCAAGTAGTGCACGTGCACTGCTGCTCTATTCATCCCTATGGGACTGCCAAAGGAAAAGTCAAGCATTCTATCCATATGGGGGTACAAAGAACATTTTTTGTGATCAATGAGGGTCCCATCAGTATAACCCCATCGATAACTTATTCCCTATATGTAGATAACAGGAAACTTGTAATTACCGGAATACCATGTTCATGCTCCACAAATTTTGTATGCTACAAGTTCAGTACAGTATTGCATCTCCTAGCAGAGTATCTCAAAATAATTTTTTTTAGGTATTTTTTTTTTTATATTTTAATGCTGGTCACCTTGCAGCACACATATCGGGAAATAATGAGACAAAAAGGAAGGACACATTTATATGTTACTTCTGATGCATGTTGACACACAAGAGCATTTCATAGTTACACCCATGGGAGTAGACAAAGCAAGGCCCCATACACATGGGGCAATCTGTACTGGGAAAACCAGTCTGTACATCTAACCCAGTCAGGTGACTGGTACGTCTTGCATCATAGTGATCATTGATGCTGGGAGTGCCTACGTGCCCACTTCTTCACTGTCTCAACCCTAGATAGTATGGGCAGGAAAGCTGCAGACAGGGGCTTCTAGCATCAGAGATCAGTCTCAGTCTCCTGAGTGGGTTCGGGTAGGGGAGATCCAGTTGGACTTCTCCCGTGTGTATGGGAGCCCAATAGATATCATGCCACATGTCATCGGTTGAGTGTATATATATATATATATATATATATATATATATATATATAACACATACATACAGTACAGACCAAAAGTTTGGACACACCTTCTCATTCCAAGAGTTTTCTGTATTTTCATGACTATAACAATTGTAGATTCACACTGAAGGCATCAAAACTATGAATTAACACATGTGGAATTATATACTTGACAAAAAAGTGAAACAACTGAAAATATGTCTTATATTCTAGGTTCTTCAAAGTAGCCACCTTTTGCTTTGATTACTGCTTTGCACACTCTTGGCATTCTCTTGATGAGCTTCAAGAGCTAGTCACCTGAAATGGTCTTCCAACAGTCTTGAAGGAGTTCCCAGAGATGCTTAGCACTTGTTGGCCCTTTTGCCTTCACTCTGCGGTCCAGCTCACCCCAAACCATCTCGATGGCCCCCCCCCCCCCCCCTGGGTTCAGGTCTGGTGACTGTGGAGGCCAGGTCATCTGGCCCGGGGGCCGGTCTCTGGCGTAGCACCCCATCACTCTCCTTCTTGGTCAAATAGCCCTTACACAGTCTGGAGGTGTGTTTGGGGTCATTGTCCTGTTGAAAAATAAATGATGGTCCAACTAAACCCAAACCGGATGGAATAGCATGCCGCTGCAAGATGCTGTGGTAACCATGCTGGTTCAGTATTCCTTCAATTTTGAATAAATCCCCAACAGTGTCACCAGCAAAGCACCATCACACCTCCTCCTCCATGCTTCACGGTGGGAACCAGGCATGTAGAGTCCATTCGTTCACCTTTTCTGCGTCGCACAAAGACACGGTGGTTGGAACCAAAGATCTCAAATTTGGACTCATCAGACCAAAGCCCAGATTTCCACAGGTCTAATGTCCATTCCTTGTGTTCTTTAGCCCAAACAAGTCTCTTCTGCTTGTTGCCTGTCCTTAGCAGTGGTTTCCTAGCAGCTATTTTACCATGAAGGCCTGCTGCACACAGTCTCCTCTTAACAGTTGTTGTAGAGATGTGTCTGCTGCTAGAACTCTGTGTGGCATTGACCTGGTCTCTAATCTGAGCTGCTGTTAACCTGCGATTTCTGAGGCTGGTGACTTGGATGAACTTATCCTCCGCAGCAGTGGTGACTCTTGGTCTTCCTTTCCTGGGGCGGTCCTCATGTGAGCCAGTTTCTTTGTAGCGCTTGATGGTTTTGGCCACTGTACTTGGGGACACTTTCAAAGTCTTCCCAATTTTTCGGACTGACTGACCTTCATTTCTTGAAGTAATGATGGCCACTCGTTTTTCTTTACTTAGCTGCTTTTTTCTTGCTATAATACAAATTCTAACACTCCATTCAGTAGGACTATCAGCTGTGTATCCACCTGACTTCTGAACAACACAACTGATGGTCCCAACCCCATTTCTAAGGCAAGAAATCCCACTTATTAAACCTGACAGGGCATACCTGTGAAGTGAAACCCATTTCAGGTGACTACCTCTTGAAGCTCATCAAGAGAATGCCAAGAATGTGCAAAGCAGTAATCAACGCAAAAGGTAGCTACTTTGAAGAACCTAGAATATAAGACATATTTTCAGTTGTTTCACTTTTTTGTTAAGTATATCATTCCACATGTGTTAATTCATAGTTTTGATGCCTTCAGTGTGAATCTACAATTTTTATAGTCATGAAAATAAAGAAAACTCTTGGAATGAGAAGGTGTGTCCAAACTTTTGGTCTGTACTGTACATACATACATACATACATACATACATACATACTAAAAACACACAGTATAAAATATTGCATATAATGAATTTACAATACACACAATACAATACACCAGTGTGCTTTTAGCTGGTATATTATTATAAAACAGGTATTTTTTAGAAACACTCCATATAGTCGTCTTGTGCAGAGATGTGTATTGATTTTTAATCATGTCCCATTGAGCAAGAAACGCTGACATAAAAAGTGTCTATGGGAAAAGCCCTGTGCTTCCACCAGTTTTGCATTGCAGCAGACTGAATTAGACAGATACTGCACCAACACAGATAAAATATAGCACAGCAATAGAGGGAAAGTATCATTTTATGTTGTTTACTTCCATTAAGACGTCTTCTTCAAATCACAGTGACAAACTTAGAAAACACTAATTCCAGCCTAGCCACACTGAAAATAAATAATTTTAGAGGGCTGGAAATCGCCTTAAAAAGAAAATTAATAGCCCTAATTTATTTCATTTCCGCCTATTTTTTTCCCCGTAATTGGAAGATACAGAAAGGAGTGCTTACCCCATTTACTTTCTCAGTTAATTACTTTCCTTTTTTTATTTTATTTATTTATTTATTTTTTTTGCTAGACACAATTGCTCAGGATTTTTCTTTTGGCATTGGGAATCTATTCAGTGAGCCGCAATGGTTATGTAACTACAGCTATATTTAATCTGTCATATGCCGTACATAAAATGATTTAGTAATTGCGGCCAGGGCAATTATAGTAGTTGATTTTAATATGTTATTCATTTATGCCGCAAGTCTATATGTATATAACATGATTAACTCCTCGGAGAGGCCAGCGACGCCTCGCTCATCAATATCGTCTAGGACAGCGCAGCTCAGGTCGGGATTGCTACTTGTTGCTATGTTTAGTTGAGGAGTAGAGAAGTGATAATTACTGTCATAAGCTTTTATATCGCCGAACCTCCCCAATGCACACTCTGCCTAAGCACTTCAGCTCTTTTGGAATTCCTGCAGCTATACATCATTGTGTTTCCCAAGGTTACATCACTTGTTTTATTCATATATCTAGGTCTTAAATTGATCTATAAAAAAAAATGACATCTTTTCTTTAAGAAGTGTGCTCAGTATTTATAAGATGCTGGTGACATTTTTAGTAAAGATGTATACATAATTTATAGGAAGAGGTTTCCTAGTCATTATCAGTGTCAGAGAGCTTAATAGCAAAAATAGAAAAACGCCTTGAAAATTATTGCATCTAATTTTGTCTTTTCACATTCCGTGCACCCCTGACCACAGATTTTCATCAGGATTTTGATGAGAAAAATAGTCATCTGCAGTTATTCTTAAAGAGGACCTTTCACCAACTCCACTAAGTTGTTAGCATCTCTTAATCGGATTCGCTCCACTGATTCCATCACAGTTGGAATTTTTTCTCTAGCCCTCACCGTTCCTGAGCAACGAGCGCGGTTAGTTTTGTGCCTGATATGCAATTTAAAGGGGTTATCCAGTTTCTAACATTGATGGCCTATCCTTAGGCAAGGTAATCAATATTAGATCTGCGGGGGTCTAACACCCAGGACCCCCGCAGGTCACCGGTACCAAGACAGCATGGTTTGCAGTATTATTTACATACCGCGAGCCATGCTGCTCACTCGCCATACAAACTGTAGCGGCGAGTGTGAGTACTACAGCGCTGTCCCATTAAAATCTATGTGGCAGCACTGCAGTACCTACACTCGCCGCTATAGTTTGTACGGCGAGTGAACAATGCAGCTCACAGTATGTAAACAATACCGCAAACTGTGCTGTCATGGTACCGGTGACCTGCGGGGGTCCCGGGTGTCAGGCCATCATTATTAGATCTGTAGAGGTCTATCTTTAGAAACTGGATAACCCCTTTTAGCCCTGGAATGTCAAAAGGGCGGTGTCAGGCAGGGGACGTGGCTCAGAGCTCCAATCAGAAGCAGCCAATGTCAGAGCACAGAATCACACCCCTTGTCTGCTCCTGCCTGACACAGTCCTCCTGACAGTACAGAGACTAAATAGCGTATCATACACCAAGACTAACAGCTTTGATTGCTGGGGAACGGTGAGCGCTAGATAAAAAATTCCAATTGTTCCAGAATCAGTGGAGTGGTGACTAATTGATGTAAAGAGCTAGACTTGATGGAGAGGAGAAAGGTCCTCTTTAAAGGGATTATCCACTAATATTGATGACCCATCCTTAGGATAGGCTATCCATACTAGATTGCTGAGGGTCCGACACTTGGGACCCCTGAACATCAACTCTTTGGGGACAGTGCAGCTCCCATTAAGGTTTATATGCCAGAGGTTGCACTGCTTACTTGCTGTATAAACCGTTGCGGCCATTTTCAATACTGCAGCACTGTCCCATTGAAGCCTGTGTACCTACTGCAGAATCTACACCCACCACTACAGTCTATATGGAGAGTGAGCAGCATAGCTCACAGCATGTAAACCTTACCGAGAGCTGCCCTGTCCCCAAACAGCTGATATTTGGGGATCCAGGTGCTAGACCTTTGCATATATAATATTGATGGCGGGACCTAAGGATAGGCCATCAATATGAAAAAGTGGATAACCCCTTTAACATAAAAAATACAGGAAACTAAAGTAGGTTGAATAAGTCAGTTAGATAACATTAGAGGAGTACTTTTAAACAACTTTTGCTTCTCTGGCAACATTTGACATTGGTAAATGTTGCAATATACTTTAATTTCAGCACAAGATTTTATGAAAAGGAGCCAAAATCTGTTAGTTTTCTTTCCCCATTACAGGGTGGATTCTTGTATACAGAGAATCTGAAGCTGGAGGTGTGGGTCACTTCAAACATACACTTCGGCCATTATCAAACCTAGAACAGTGGTTCTGGTGTCGTATGAAAGAATTAGAATTTCCGAATTTTGGAATGCCGAAGTTATAGCTTATTGATGTGCCCCTCCTCCAGTCTCATCTTCTCTATATTATATACGGGTGCCCACCCACCCCACCCACCCACCCGGGTGCCAGACCCAGCCACCCACCCACCGACCCACCCGGGTGCCCACCCACCCACCCACCCACCCACCCGGGTGCCCACCCACCCACCCACCCACCCACCCGGGTGCCCACCCACCCACCCACCCACCCACCCGGGTGCCCACCCACCCACCCACCCGGGTGCCCACCCACCCACCCATACTCCAGTAAGAGACAGGGACAATGTGGATTTTTAGCATAGGATTTCGTTAATAAAGTATATTACAAAAATTACAGAATCTTTGCAGAAGATCCGGAGTTGGATGCTGTAAAGAGGTTTGCTTACAAAAGGCGTTTTGTCTGATAGATGTGGATTCCACTTCTAGGACCTGCAGCTATCTCTAAAATTAACCCCCCATGCTCCGTAGCCCAGCTACCTCTCACCCCATCCCTGCTGACATATCCAGTCAAATCCAGACTGTCAGCAGTGGTTGGATTTTACAGAATCTTCCCCTGCATCCACTCACTGGCTATAGAACAGATGACTGCATGTATGGCAAAAGACCACTGAGAATAGTAATTGGATGGAATAGATGCACTGCAGGAAAAGTAGACAAAAGAGCGGCAGAAGATTTACCAGATTGAGTATACGTGGGGTTTTTTCTTTTTTGTTTTTTTATATTTTACTACATTTCCTTTTTTTTCAATTTTGGATAACCCCTCTAAAAGCCTGTGTCTCTGTCTTAAAGTAGTTATCCAATTTAGAAAACCATGACTGTTTTGTCCAAAAACAGCACCACACCCATCTATGGGTTGTGTCTGGTATTGCAGCTCAGCTCCATTAACCTGAATAGGGCTGAATTGCAGTACCATACACAACCTATGGACAGGTGTTATGCTGTTGACGGGCCACCTCTTCAAAAACCTCTACAGCTATTTGCTTATTGCTTGTATTTCCTCAAGTCCCTATGTGTATCTTTGTTTTCTCAAGACATCTGTTTCTGTTGCAGGCAAAACAGAAGGAAGAGGAGACCTGACTTTGGGAACATTCCATGTCTCCATTGGACTTCTTACAGCTAAGCCTATGACATGGACATCAAGTCTTTGGGAGCTGAGCCCCTGATATGGTCATTAAGGCATTGACAAATCTAGACGTAAAACTGCTTTATAAGAATAAAGGGACTGAGATGTTACAGTAGATACAAACATGTCACCATATATATAATGTTTTGATGGTTTCTCTTTCGATTATCCACCACATACTGTATATTTTCTTTTATTCCTTTCACCATATACTTGTATTATTGTTGGACATGGAGACTTTCGAGGCATTTCCTCAGTTAAAAATCTGTCCCGTGTTCCTGTTATAACTTATAGTATACAGTATTATGTGTATGATAAGAATTTTGCACAATCTGAAAATCTGCAATATACACTAGAAATGTGCTGAAATCTGAGGTTATATATAAAGTTTTGTACCGGACTATTTTATATCTCCGTTTTGGTGCAGTAAAAGCGCACTGTCTTCTGCTTTATGATAACCATGAAATCTCATACTTCAATGAAAATACTGTGCAAAGGAGAAATAATGCTGCATCTCTATTGTGAATGATGTGGTCATTTTTATGGACCAAATGTACTTTTAAAAGTTTGTTTCAAGACTTGGACATTTCCTTACCGTGTTTTTGGGTAAAATATGTTGATGCTGTTTCGAGTGTCTTTTATAAATCAAGATTTAAAGTTTTCTATTTGTTCTTTGTGGTTTCAGGTTATGGTCATGTAACTGGTTTATAGCATCTTTTAAAAAACATCATAAAATTTCTTATGCAGTTTTTTTTCCCAGCTTTACGTACACACACAAAATTTAAATGGTCTTCTATTGAAAATATTCTGCAGAGCGGATGGAAGAAGATAGGTTAACCAGCAATATATTATTCCCGATTTTATATTTGACTTCAATTGTTTTTCAATCAAGTAACTCATCAGGTTTTCTTACATGATTTCTGTTTCACTATAAAAACCTAATAGTTTTATGGATATCACATTTGTGATACTGGCTGTAACCTTATCCTTGCCCACACTGTTCTGTGGAGTAATAAGTAGTATCCTTGCTGTGCTAATGTTACTGGTTAAAGGAACACTAAACAGAGAAAAATCCCAGTACTCCCCCCTTCACTTCTTTCCATTGATTTTGTCTAATAAAACAATTAAAGGGATTGTCCAGGACTCAGACTTTTTGAGATGACTACAGCAATTGATTAGTCTTGCTAAGTGGAGCATTTTTGCAATATGATGTCAGTACCATAATGGTCTGGTTAGTGGCATTTCTGGAGCGTCACTTGATTTTCCTTCTGAGGAAGTATGCCATGGAGTTTCAGCTACATCCTCATCTTCGTCTCCTATAGCGGGGACTGTTTCCTCTCTGTACTGCGCTCCCTCTTCTTGTATTGCAGAGATCGATCACGCATGTGTTGTACAACTAGCGCAGTCACACATCTCTCTGCACATGCCGTTATCTTCCATTCTCCGCACCCACTCCAAGCTGTTTTAGGAACTTCCTGATGCCCCACGTCTAGCCTTCACTATGCTTGACGAAGAGCAGTGACACCCAAAATGTTGCATCAAAAAGCTTATATGTCAAAGTACTTGACTCACTGAAGTATTTATGTACCCTGATAAGCGGCTGTGTTGAATTATATGGATTTTGGTTACTGTTGTAATTTAAAAAAAAAAAAAAGCAAGCTCTTGAAAAAGTCTGAGAGTGCTGTCCAGCCTGTTTTTTTTACTTTTTTTTTTTTTTGGGGGAGTCTGGCCAGTCCCTCTTGGAATTGTGCACCCTTCATGTTACTAAGAGAATGTTGTGTGTCCTTATGACATCTCCAATCCACACAACAATACTAATCTATACTGCACATGTGCAATCAGTCTCAGCAATACAGGGAGTGCATTTGCAGTACATACTTACACCATCACACAGTACAGACTGGAGATGGACGGGGACTGCAGAGAGGAAACAGTCCCCATTGTAGGAAAAGATGACGCAGACGCACAGTCGGATCTCCCTGGTATGCATAATGTCTCTGGAAGAGCCAAGGAATGTCGCTAAGGGAACCATTACAATACTGACACCATATTGCAAAAATGATTCACTTTTCAAGACTAATCAATTGCTGTAGTAACCTGAAAAAGTCTGGGTCCTGGACAACCCCTTTAAAATTGGGACATATAAAATTTCCCTCTATGTATCAGGAGATCAGTTATATTTCCCCTTTTTCTTCTCACTGTTCTGTATGTGGCTGTAAGACAAATGGCTGCAGCAGGAGCCTCCCCTCCTACGTACTGTATGTAGTAAAACAAAGCATTGTTAAAAGTGGTTGTTGGGTCCTAAATACAGTTTTCATACTGATGACCTATCCACAGGATAGGCCATCAATATGTGATCTGGGAGTCCGACACCCGAAACCTGCACAGATCAGCTGAACCGGCTGCCTCAGTGTGCTGGAAGCAGCAGCAGTGGATGGGGAGCAGAAGCGCCTCTGCTTTTATTCAAGTAATAGGCACAGAGTTGTAGCCCGTCCATTGCATAGCAGCACCAGGGAACTGCAGCGCCACTTTTGTTACTTCAATAGGAGCAATGCTGCTTTGGCTCCTCTTCCATTGCTTCTGGTACCCACAGACAACTGGCTCAGCTGATCTGTGTGGGTTCCAGGTGTCAATCCCCACAGATCACATATTGATGGCCTTTCCTGTAAATATGTAGACACCAGGAACCCACACAAATCAGCCTTTTCCTGTGGGCTCCAGAAGCAGCAACATTGCTCCTATTCAAGTAAAACAGTTGCAGTTTCCAGTATCCCGGGGCTAGAGCTCTGTGCCTATTGAATAGAACCAGAGGCGCTTCTGCTCCCCATCCACTGAGGTAGCCAGCTCAGCTGATCTGTGCAGGCTTTGGGTGTCAGACTCCCACAGATCACATATTGAGGGCCTGTTTTGTAGATAGGTCATTAGTCTGAAATATGCATTTGGGACTGGGAAACCCCTTTAGGCACCTTCTCTCCACTTTTCGCCCACGGTCTAGCCGCGAAACAGACAAAGAGAGAGCATGTCCGGTTTTTTTAAACGGAACATTTTTTCTGTGCGTCAAAACGGACATGTGAATACACCATCTCGTTCTTTGTTTTTTACAGTGCCTTTACACAGCTGTTTTTCGCTGTCATGTGAATAAGGTCTAAGTTTCTGCTGCACATGACATAATCGGAAGCTTGGGTTTGCAGTCCTTCACCTCTCACATTTAGGTTTATTGTGTCCTGTATCACATGTACTAAGTGAATTGTATCATTTTGGTTTGGGAACAAGAAAACATGAGTGAACCAGTTCGGATCAAACTGGATTCGACTAACATTTTCCTAAAGTTTGAAGGTTCCTCAGAGCATAATAAGTGGAGGTCCAGGGGAGGTGTTTACTCACCTTCTCTCACCTCTCCTGGGCATCCTCATGATCGAGGGAGCGCCAGATGTCTCGAGGATGCCCAGGTCAGGATAACAGGCTTGTTTTTACTCCTCCCCTGGGCCTCCATTTATTATACTCTAAAGAGACTCCAGAGTGTAATACTTTCACTTCTAGTTTGTGACAAACTTATCTGACCTGTAATGAATCTTTTGGCTGACCCAAAGCTAAATGAATCTTCAGCGGTTTGTCCATCTCTAGTGACAAACTTCACCGCCACTTATACAGGCAGACCCCAGACAGGCATGGACTATCCCATGCCATACCAATATGCGCAGGAATTTCCTTTGAAATATATTAAAAAAAAAAATCCATATTGTAAAAAAGATAAACAAACATGTTAGGTATCCCCACCTGCATATAAATCCTCACTATGCTAAAATAGCGTTATTTATCCCGTACGGTGAACACCATAAAGAAAAAATATACTGCAATGCACAAATTAACGTATTTTGGTCACTTTGCTTTCCCCAAAAAATAACAATAAAAAGTGATCAAAAGGTCATTGCTACGTATCTCCATCAACAGTACAGGAGTCAGAATACAGTGACCCCAGGAAAATTGTTCATTTTCAAAAAGTGACGTTTTATTTGTAAAAGTGGTAAAACTTACTAAAAACCAATATAAATATGGTATCCCCAAAATCGTAATGAATCGTCGGACAAAGCTGCCATGTCATTTTTAATGCAGACTGAACGCCGTAAAAACAAAATGCAAAAAATGATGATAGAATAGTGTACTATTTCACATGGACCCCCAAAAAACGTAAATAAAAGCTAACCAAAACATGTATCCCAAAATGGCGGTAAATGAAAGTACAAACTAGTCACACAAAGAATAAGCTCTTGCATAGCTATGTCGACAGAAAAATAAAATAAAGTTATGAATTTTGGAAGACGGGGAGGGAAAATATGAAAAAAGTCGCCAGGCATTAACCCCTTAAGGATGCAGGCTGGTTTGTACGTTAAAGGGGCCATCAGTTTTAGATTGGCAGGGTTCTGACTGTTGGGTCCCACACAGATCAGCTGTTTCCCAGAGTACACAGCTCCTGCCATTGCTTACATGATGGAAGCTGTGCTGCTCACTTGATGTACTTTTAGTAGTATTAGTTCGTAGTACTGCAGTGGTGTCCCATAGACTTCTATTTAAGTCACACACCCTTTTGAAGATACTTTTCAAAAAATGTTTACTGAAGCACGAAAAGTGCCTAAAACACACAAGAAATCCGGCAGAGTCAACCATAAAACCAAATCTATACCAAACACCAACCCTATGAAATGACTACATATTGGCTAGAATCCACAAAACAGAGTTCGGATATAGGATTGCAACTTCTGCATAGTCTATAGCATTGTTTCTCCAACCAGTCCTCAAGGAACAGGTCGTGTCTTGAAGAAGATGTCCCATAGAGAAAACACATTCTCATTACTGTCATAGTGAAGCTAATGAAATCATCTGTACATTATTAAGATAATTCCCAGTAGGGTCGGGGTTGCCTGAGGACTGAATTAGGAAACGCGTCTCTGAATTAGGAAACGCGTCTCTGTAGCTGCACCACGGATTATTGAGAGGTAAGCAGTTCTGTTCTTATTTTTATTAGGTCAGTGCCGAGATTTAGCCATAGTCACCCGTTCATAGCATGCAGTATCCACGGGCCCATTAGACTGAGAATCTACTTTCCACTTACACACACTGGTCCATTGCAAACAATAATGAGGGCTCGTAATGAGAATCAGTCAGGGTAAATGAGACAAGAAAAATTGATAAAAATGTTTTTCATTAGGGTAATTGGGCATGAGTAAACCAACGGGGCGGTTATATGACATGCGATAAGATGGTAATTGGTGAACCCTTTAGATCGGCATTTTGTCACAATGGTTAATGATATATTAAATTTGCACAAACCATCCAAAGTGACCTGTTTGAGGACTAGCACAATGTTATTGTACATCTATTTTACAGAAAAGTGGAAAATTGCCCATTACCTTTCCTAAAGTTATTGAAAGCCTGTAAGCGGTTCTCATGGAAAGCCAATTAAAATGATTTTCTGTTTGGTAGTCAGTTACAGGCTGGAAGTATTGATAATAGTGGAACTTTCCTCAAACATATTTGTGTTTTTCAAGACCCTTGTGCATACTCCTCTTCTCCGTGTACCCTGGGGGCTTGTAGGATTAAACAACATTACTTTCTGATAAATACGTGTGTGTTATGCAATAATTAAAGCAACGTATTAACGCATTATTTTTTTTCACGCTCTGCTCTCAAGGATACCAGATGTTGGTGGGAATACAACAAAGAATAAACAAACATTCTCCTTGTTTGATGGAAGAGAAACAGACCATATGTTTTGGCGGTTTTGTTGCTTTAATTCACAAAGTATATTGCATGAGAGTGATTGCTGCCATGCAGGATCCCTGCCCACTAACCATGCTTGGTCACGTGGTCCTGAATGTAGGTCTTGAAGAATCCTTCATGGCAGCAGGGAAGGGAGTGGGAACTTTATTGCATTTTTTTTAAAATTTGTCCCATATATTTTATATGTATTCTGAAACTCAATTTTTTTTTTTTTTTTTTTTTTCGGATTTTTTTTTTTGGATAGAAAAAAAAAATACTTTTTAGAGCAAAAAAGTAAAATAGTACATACAAGTCATGTTCTAATAAGTGCCTGTTACAGTTCTGTCTCCGGACAAGTAGATTCGGCAATGTTTAACCCCTTCACGCATTCTCACGTACCTGTACGTGGGAGAATGTGGTTAGTTACCGCATCCCCATGTACAGGTACGTGATGGTGATCGAGCGGGCTCAGAAGCAGAGCCCGTGCGATCACCGCGAGAGACCGGCTGTATTTGACAGCCAGGTTCCCACTGCAACAGCGGGGTCCAGTGATAACACCGATCCCTGCTGTTTAACCCTTAAGATGCCGCAGTCAATAGTGACCGCGGCATTTTAAGTGTGTGTTAGCGGCACTGAGTGCCACGAGTGGCATCGGGAACGGGTGTTAGCTGTAACTAACAGCTAACACCCTGCTCCTTAACCTCCGATCGTCGCTGAGCGCCAATTGGGGTTTTTAACCCCTTGGATGCCACAGTCAAACATGACCGCAGCATTCAAAGGGGTTCCGCCATGTTGCAGCCCCCCCCATGGCGAGATCGGGGGGTGTCGAAATCTATAATATGCAGCCCAGGGTCTGGCCAGTGACCCCAGGCTGCCTGAAGCCTCCATTACCTGATTGATCCTGCCGGGACCTCTGGAAATCAGCCTATGCGTCTACATAGGCTGAATTCCTGTATAGACTGCAATACACGTGTATTGCAGTCTATAGTGCTGAATCAGCGATCAGACTATCGTTGGTTCAGGTGTCCTAGTGGGACATATAAAAAAAATTAAAAAAAAAAGAAAAATGTAAGAAAACAATTATTTCATTAATAAATAAAGCAAGGAAATAATGATTTTTTTGCCATCTCACCTTAAAAAGAAATGCTATAAAAAGTGATCAAAAAGTCATATGTACCCCAAAACAGTACCAATAAAAAGCACAGGTCATCCCGCAAAAAAATAAGCCCTCAACCAACTCTGTCAACTGAAAAAAAAAAAGCTACACCTCTCAGAAGATGGTGATACAAGAATAATTGATTTCTTTCCCCAAATGGGTTTTTGTTCTACAAAACTAATAACGCATAAAAAAACAATATAAATGAGTTATCGCCATAATCGTACCAACCTGCAGAATAACTGTAACATGTTACTTATGCTGTACACTGCGTGGAAAAAAAAATTAAGGTAAAAAGCATTACCAGAATTGTTTGTTTGTTTGTTTTTTGTTTTTTTTAATCCACCAAGAAAGAATTAGTAAAATTTATTCTATAAGTTAAAGGCACCCAAAAATGTTGTCATTACAAAATGCATCTCATACGGCTACTTCACCAGAAAAATTAAAAAAATATAGCTTGTACAATGTGAAGACAAAAACCCCAAAAATCGGCAAATCATTAAAACAAAAAACTGGCTGTGGCATGAAGGAAATGTATAAGTTGTGTGAGCGTAAATCAGGGGACACCCTAAATTTAGAGCTTACAAGGGAAAATAAACCAGAAGTGTCCCCCAGAGAGACACCCCCCTCCCCCCCACCAATCATAGGAACTACTGGGGAAATAGTAGGGAATTTGGTATTCCCAATGTACTCTGCACAGCTTACATATTCACTCTTTACCATCCGCTGTGCATTCATGTCTGGGATACTAAATGCTCACTACACCCCTTGATAAATTCTTTGAGGGGTGCAGTTTTCAAAATGGGGTCACTCCTTAGGGGGATTCCACTTTACTGGTACTTTAGAGGCTCTGCAAACATGACATGGTGTCCAGATACCAAACATCTAAATATATACTTCAAAAGCCACATAGCACTCCTTCACATCTGTGCCCTGCTGTGACCAAACTGCAGTTTATGCCCACATGTATGACACTGGTGTACCCAGGATAATGTACTTAATGTCATATGTGGGTATAAACGCTGTTTAAGCACCGAAGGGAAGGAGCGCTATTTTTTTTTTTTGGAGCACAGATTTAGACGGTTTGCTTTTTGGATGCCATGACACTTTTGCAGAATTGCTGAAACACCAGTAAAGTGGAATCCCCTGATATGTGACCCCATTTTGGAAACTACACCCCTGAAGGAATTTATCCAGGGGTACAGTGAACATTTTTAACCCTCAAGTGTTGCATTAAGTTTCCAGAAATTAATACACAGCTGATAATGATAGGAGAAAATGACAATTTTTCCTGGAATATGTCATTTCAGTGTGTAATATGTTGTGTCCGGCTTGTATCAGAGATGAATGCTCCAAAAGCTGTTGTGCCCGGGATACCCGCTTAACAGTTTTAGGAGTGCGTGTCTCTGATGACACAAACTGGGCGCAGCGTATTGGGCACCGAAATGGCATGTTTTTTTTTTAAAAATGTCAATTTTCACTTTGTACATTAAGTTTCGAGAGGCACTCTTGGGCTCAAAATGATAATACCCCTTGATAAATTCTTGAGGGGTGTAGTTTCTAAAATGGGGTCACTTTTTTGGGATTTCCATTGTACTGGTACTTTAGGGGCTCTGCAAATGCGACATGGCACCTGAAAACTATTCCAGTAAAATCTGCTCTCCAAAAGCCAAATAGCGCTCTTTCCATTCTGAGCCCCACCATGTACCCATACAGCAGTTTACAACCACATGGGGGGTATTGCCGTGTTCAGGAGAAATTGTGTAAGAAACTTTAGGGAGCTTTTTCTCCTTTTATCCTCTTGTGAAAATAAAAAAAAATTGGGACTAAATTGACGGTTTATTAGAAAAAAAAAGTAATTTTTCATTTTCAAGTCCCATTGTTAATAAAATCTGTGAAACAGCTGTAGAGTCAAAACGCTCAATATATCCCTTGATATGTTCTGTGAGGGGTGTAGTTTCCAAAACGGGGTCACTTTTTGGGGTTTCCATTGTATTGTTACTTTAGGGGCTCTGTAAATGCAACATGGCACCCGAAAACTATTCCAGCAAAATCTGCCCTCCATAAGCCAAATAGCGCTTTTTCCATTCCAAGCCCCACCATGTACCCAAACAGCAGATTATGACCACATATGGGGTATTGCCGTGTTCAGGAGAAATTGTTTAACAACCTTTGGGGAGCTTTTTCTCTTTTAACCCCTTGTGAAAATTAAAATTTTGGGAATAAAGTGACATTTTAGTAATTTTTTTATTTCCACATCCCAATGTTAATAAAATCTGTGAAAAGGCTGACCCAAAAGCCCCTCGCTATACCTCTTGATCAATTCTGAGAGGGGTGTAGTTTCCAAAATGGGGTCACTTTTAGGGGGTTTCCATTGTATTGGTACTCTAGGGGTTCTGCAAATGAGACATGGCACCTGAAAACTATTCCAGCAAAATCAGCTTTTCAAATGTCCAGTGTCGCTCCTTCCCTTCCGTGTGCTGCCGAATGCCCAAACATCAGTTTACACCCACATGTGGGGTATTTCTGTGCTCGGGAAAAATTGCATAACATCTGTGAGATGCATTTCCTCCTTTAACCCATTGTGAGTGTGTTAATTTTAGAGCTAAATGAATGTATTGAAAAAAAAAATGAAATGTCTAAATATCACCTCCATATTGTTTTAATCCTCGTGAAATGCTTAAAGGGTTAACAAACTTCCCAAATGCTGTTTTGAATTATATGAGGGGTGCAGTTTTGAAAATTTGGTGATTCATGGGGGTTTCTAATATATAGGTCTTTGTAATCCTCTTAAGAATTAAAGTGGTTCCTAAAAAATTAGTTTGAGAAATTTTTATAATGCTTTATAATGTCCAAAATAAATTAAATGACAATTAAAAGATGATGCCAATATATAGCAGAGATATGGTAGATAATATTTATTAACTTATTTGGGTGTTATGACTATCTGTTTGAAAAGCAGAGCATTTCACATTTTGAAAATGGCGATTTTTATTTTATTTTTTTTCAAAATTTCCATCAATATTCCTATTTTTTTTTATAAATAAATACAAAAATATTGATCAATGTTTACCACTAACATGAAGTACAATGTCTCACGAAAAAACAGTCTCAAAATCACTTGTGCAAGTTAAAGCGTCTTAAAGTTATTGCCATATAAAGTGACATATGTCAGTTTTGAAAAATGAGGCCTGGTCCTTAACACACTTTTGGGCTCAGACCTGAAGGGGTTAAGAGACACTCTTTATTCTAAAAATTTTGCACAATTTTGATTTAGCTTTGTTAAAAAAAATATTTACTCTTGGGGAATATTTTTATGGTACCTCATTCTTTAGGTGGTCAAAAATGTGTTTTTAATGATTAAGCAAAAAATATGAACAAGACCCTGAGAACAGGGGGTGTTTTACCCCTAGTGCGCATTCAGCCTGACCGTTGCCAGGCTGAATGTAGATGTGTCAGCGCTCCCACTTACTTCAATAGGGCCACTGGAGATAGCCAAGTGCTTTACTTGAAGTGAGTGGGATGGCTGATTTGTCCATCTATCAAGCAACATGCCTACATTCAGCCTGGCGACGGTCAGGTGGGTCTGTAGGTAACGTCTGTCTATGTTGTGGGTCTTCACAATGTCTTCTGTTTCTTGCCGTGAGTCCACACACGAGTGTCACCAACCTGTCCATCACCTGATTTTCTCTATCAATGTCCAATGTCATTGGTGGACGATTAGAGAATAGTCCCCTGGTCTCTGGAGTTCTCAGGCTTCTCAGTGACTCTCCATTCTTCATGTCTCCATTAGTCTTTTGGACATCATCCTGCCTACTCAGTGGTATATATAGAGTCACCTTCTTTCTGTGACCCATTTCTCCGCTATATAGGCAATTTGTCCACTTTTTTTTACAGTCGAGATTTTACCTACTCTATGTCCAAGGACTGAAGATTCCTCTCATTGTCCACTGTCCACTGTTCACACACACAGAGAGCTGCAAAAAATCCCACAGATGAACCCACAGACTGGGCATCTTTGCGTTCTCTATAAGGTTCATAATGTGTAATCTTAGGCAGATTGTGTGGTTGCCCAGAGCCAGAGACTGCAAGTAATTGCCTCATTATAATCCAACCTCGTAATCAAGTTGTTACTATTGTGGGGCACGGGCGCCTACAGGAAGTAAGTATTTTTTGGGTGGACTTTGCGAGATTGACATCCAAACTGGAATTGATATTATTATACTGAGGTTTCTTCAGACCCCAGAGTATAGTTAACGGTCACGTTAGTGGGCCTCCTCCTGGTGGTACTTGTCCCCCTCGTAGCTCTGATGGGCCGTGGTCCTGGATATTACTTTTATTAGTCTCATCTTTTTATCGTTTTGGTCCCATGAACGTCCTCTGCTTGGAAACCTGCCACATTGGCTCTGTAATTGATTTATATGGGCCCCGAGTATTGAATCCTCAGCGGGCCCCTGTGATGTGACTCTCGGCTGGTCGCTTCTGCCTGGTAGTAACATCTACTTCTACTCCCTGCGGTTCTTATCCATGTATACAATAATCTGTGAGATACAGGACATGATGACAGATACTTTGTATCCAGTGAGGATGATGAGGACAAATCTGATTGGTTCAATGGTTATAAATGCAATTGTCTCCGAGGTCCTGAGGACTGGGACAACTACCCCCACGGTTTAATGTCCCCCGTTAGCTACCCCCACGGTTTAATGTCCCCCCTCAGCTGCCCCAGTTTAATGGGTAAAGCTAAATTTGCCATGGCCCCCAAAGTGCGCCGCACATACAATCCCTCTTTCTTTCCTTTGAAAGTTGAGAGATATGCACATATAAGACCAGGTGGAGGCGCCACATTAACATGGAGTTCTTAGGTTTCAAAGCTTGTGTAACGCTCATTATGCTGGTGTTCCTGAGAGGTTAAACAGGGCGGCTGGTTCATAGCCACTCCAGTGCTTGTAGAAACCATGATCAAAAAGTGCCACCACATGTGGTGGGTGTCTGCGCTCACATGACTGGGGGTGTCTGTGTTGGAGACCAGAAGCAGTGTCTGTTAGAGCTCAAGGGTGGTGTGACATAGTGACCCAAGCCAAGCAAAGCAGCCCAGCCAGGTCCAGAAGTGCTGCAGCAATCAGAGCACAGGACTGCCCTGAAGGAGGAGAGCAGCACAGACCAGTGCAAGTAAGTGAAGTGCAAAGCATCTGGGATAGAAAAGCAAGGACACTGGAGTGTTCAGCCAGCTTCTCCACTGCAATAAGGAGCATGAGCCCCAAGGAAGTCTATTGCCCGCCAGAAGGATCAGTAAGCGAGGCCCACTGAGAGATTGTAAAAAGTGATACAGAGCCACAAAGGCTGTAGTTATATCCCTCCTGTTACTTACCCAAGTTCTTATAGAGACAACATCCCTACTGTATTTGATCTACCTGTTGCAATAGTTCAAGAGTTTGTTGCTGTGCTCCAGAATCATAATCAGTAAAGCTGTTCCTGTTTTACTCAGTTGTCTGAGTGAGTTTGTCGCCATTCACTTGCACCCCTTACATCTGCGCTCCTACATCTGATGGGTATTTAGTGTAAAATGAATATTTTGGGGCTCTATCAATGTTCCATGACGATATCTCACAGATCTAGGCAAAATGGGATAAATCTGTGAAGTCACTGGTTTCACATGCCCAATGGCAGCACGGTGGCTAAGTGGTTAGCAATGCAGCCTTGCAGCACTGGAGTCCTGGGTTTGAATCCTGCCAAGGACAACATCTGCAAGGAGTTTGTATGTTTGCCTGGGTTTCCTCCGGGTTCTCCGGTTTCCTCCCACACTCCAAAGACATACTGATAGGTAATGTAGATTGTGAGCCCTATATTGGACAGTGACTGTCAATGTCTGTAAAGCACTGCGGAATATGATGGCGCCTATATACGTAAGCATGAGTAATGTATACAGTCCTATATAATGGGCAATACCTGATCCTAGGGGAGTGTGAAGAAGCCAAGTGACCATTGACCTGACGGCCAGCCCCACCACCGATGGCTGCATCAGCCTCTCCCTCCACAACAGCTCAGATGTATCCACAGCCTACACCATCTACAGGTAATGGATGCCCAGCAGGAAAAAGGCAGCAAATCTGCATCCCAGTCTGTACAAGTGCAAACAAAGCAGAACAAAACTGGCAGAAATCACCTTTAGCACATCAGACCCAGTGTCCTGATAAGATTGTATTCACCTGTCCTACAGTCGGCCTCTCCTCTTCTGACGTGGCTGATAGCAGAGAGTAATAGATTATATTCACCTGTCCTACAGTTGGCTTATAACAGAGGACAATAGCTTACAGGATAGTGACCTCCTTTGTTTGTTTCTTGTAGCATTTGCAGGCCCTTCTCACACCAGGGAATTATTAGATTTAGGTTTCTTAGTCACAGTTGCTTTGTGTGAATGAGCATTAAAGGAGTTGTCCATGATCATATTTGATATGTAGTCAGGAGGGAGGGGCTATAAGACATATCTGTATTCACACTGTCATGCATCCTCCCCTCTGCTCCTCTACTGAGCCGGTCATCAGCTCTGCTGCTCTGTTTGTTTGTATAAGTGTCACATTGACAGGACTGATGCAGCCTAACACCACTCTCATACAGCTGGCCTAGCGCAGGGTCAGGATGCAGGTCAGTGTGAATGCAGATTTGTTTTATAGGCCCTCCCTCCTGACTACATGTCATTATTTGATCCTGGAGATGATGTGTCGCTTCAATGATGAATAGACCAGAGATCCCCCACTTATTAGCTTTATAATGCTGATAATGGGGTATTATATCATGTCCTGCAGTGGAGCAGGGGGCAGAGGCTACAGAAACACTCAGAAGCTACAGAGACACCCCAGGTAAGATGCCGGTTCAAATCCCCAGATGGTTGCGGATAGACCATAAGAATGAAGAGAGACCAAAGAGGAGGTTGAACAGATCAGTGACCACAAAGGAGGTGGAGCAGATCAGTGGACATACCAAAGGGTCTTGCCACCCAGTAAGGGGGTATTTTGTGGCACTTACCCTTTCAGCTCAGGCAAAATTTCCCCCCCCTTAATTTAACACGCAGATTCCATAATTCATTCATAACACAGACCTGTCCAGAGCCCTCTGCACAACGGGGAAACATGCAGGGACCTGTCCAAGGTCATCAGGGCCACCGGGATTGAACCTGCAACCTGAGGAGTTCTCCAGATACAGCCAGAGCACTTATCCAGTGAGCCATCTCCTCAATACAACATACACACAAGTGTTCTCATATAGGATGCTACAAACCCCGTGTAACCTCTGACCCAAGAAGAACCTCTACAGTGTAACCTCAGCATGTCCAACCTGGTAGCTACAAGAAAAAGGTGGGAGCTGATCACAAGGATCAAGACCCCCACGGAGGATTAATGAGGTAACAGGATGAATTTATGTAGCTTAGTTTCAGTCTAGGTCTACTGGAGGCCTCAGCAAGAAGCTCCATGACTCCCGAGAATCAAGGGGTGCGGAGTCTTTTCCTTTAAAGAGGCCTAGAAAATGTTATAGGGCAGAATCTTCTATATAGCAGCCACTAAACAGCACTGCTACCTATCCCAGGGATTGAACCTACAAACTGAGGAATTCCTTAGATCACTTTTTTACTTACCTAGTGAGCTAAAGCAATTCAACAAGAGTACA